>CAUYLG010024080.1:0-98263 GCA_963573385.1 Cacajao melanocephalus
AAATGTAAATACACTTAATGCCACTGAGCTGCACACTTAAAAATGGCTAAAATGGCTGGGTGTGGTGGCTCCCGCCTGTAATCCCAGCACTTTGGGAGGCAGAGGCGGGCGGATCACCTGAGGTCGGGAGTTTGAGACCAGTCTGACCAACATAGTGAAACCCCGCCTCTACTGAAAATAGCCGGGCATGGTGGTGCACACCTGTAATCCCAGCTACTCGGAAGGCTGAGGCAGGAGAATCATTTGAACCCGGGAGGTGGAGGTTGCGGTGAGCCGAGATCATGCCACTGTGCTCCAGCCTGGGCAGCAAGAGGGAAACTCCGTCTCAAAACGAAAACAAAAACAAAACAAAGTGTAAGAACCAGTGAATGGGCACGGGAGGACTGAGGAGGGAGCGGGGCATCTGTGTAGTCTGCAGGTCTGTGTGTGAGAGAAGGGGATTGACAGGATTGAGGAGGCATGTTTTCGTCTGAGAATTCAGAAACCTAGCCCTGCTCTTCCCCTCCACGTGGCCTCCTAAGCTGAGCCCTTCTTTCCAGCTCCTGCTTTCTGAATCCTAGCTCTGCCCATGAGCTCTGACCCTATCCCCTTCCCTCAGCCACGCCCCTAGGCCCGACTTTAGTCGAACCCTGCCTGAGGCCACACTCCTTTGAGCTCACCCCCTATGCTGCGGCACCTTCTAGAGCCCCCTCCAAAGTCAGAGTTGTTTTGTGTGTGTGTGTGTGTGTGTGTGTGTGTGTGTGTGTGTGACAGAGTCTCAGTTTCTCCCAGGCTGGAGTGCAGTGGTGTAATCTCTGCTCACTGCAACCTCTGCCCCCCGGTTTCAAGTGATTCTTGTGCCTCCACCTTCCAAGTAGCTGGGATTACAGGCGCCCACCACCACAACCAATTACTTTTTATGTTTTTAGTAGAGATGGGGTTTCACCATGTTGGCCAGGCTAGTCTTGAACTCCCAACCTCAGGTGATCTGCCCGCCTCGGCCTCCCAGAGTGCTGGGGTTTCAGGCATGAGCCACCATGCCCCGCCCAAATTCAGAGCTCTTTATAGAAGATTCCAACATGTAACCCTGGCCTTGACCCTAACCAAGTCGACTCCAAACCCCTCCCTGCCTCCAGCCCTGACCCAACTCACTGAGGCCTGGCCCCACTTCTTGAGACCAGTTCCATCCCTAAAGCCCTGGTCTCCCTCCCATCCCCAGGCTCCAGCCCCCACAGCCTTGGCTCTATCCCTGAGCTTGTCCAGGAATCTTGTACCCAATTTTACCCTCCTCTGGTGCCGCTCATTTAGTTGTAGCCAATTCCAGGAATACGTGAGGTCCACTTATGAGCCCAGTAACCCTACCTGAGCCTGGGCTCCGTCCTTGGGCGTAAGCCTGGTCTTCAGTGGTGCCACTCTTATTCTCCAGGCCCCGCCCCTAGGCCCTAGCCCCGCCCCCTCAGCAGGACAGACACCCACCGTCTAGCTGGTCCACCCTCTAGCTGGAAAGCCCTCTGGAGTCTGAGACCCACCCTGAGCCCAAGCCCCGCCTCTGAGCCCCGCCCAACCCATTTTCCACCCCAGAACGTGTTCTCGCAAACGACGATGTTTCCTGTGGCAACCCCTCTAACACCGGGCCCACTGGGAGCAACTGGGACCTTGGAGCTGGGGCCGGGGAAGACGCCCGGTCGGATGACAGCAGCAGCCGCATCATCAATGGGTCTGACTGCGAGAAGCACAGCCAGCAGTGGCAGGCCGCGCTGTTGCTAGGGCCCAACCAGCTCTACTGTGGGGCGGTGTTGGTGCATCCACAGTGGCTGCTCACAGCCGCCCACTGCAGGAAGAAGTGAGTGGGAGTTCCTAGAGGAGGGCTGGTGGGGATGGGGAAGTGGGGTGGGGTCTTGGAGGCGAGGGCTGGTGGGGATGGGGAAGTGGGGTCAGGGGCTTGGAGGCGAGGGCTGGTGGGGATGGGGAAGTGGGGTCGGGGACTTGGAGGCGAGGGCTGGTGGGGATGGGGAAGTGGGGTTGGGGACTTGGAGGTGAGGGCTGGTGGGGATGGGTTGGTGACGTGGAAGCAGGAGCAGGTCAAGTTTCGGATAAGACTAAGGATGGAGTTTTGTGGAGAGTGGGGTGGGAGGATGAGGTTAGATGGGGACAGTGCTGTGTAGGGAATGGGAAGGAGCTAAGGATGGTTTGGATTTGGGGTTAGGAACGTTTATCTGTTGAATGGTTTGGGATGGAGGTGGAATTAGCATTGGCTTTAGAATTGGGGGTGGGTGAAAATCGGGCTGGGGTGTAAATGAAGATGGAGTGGAGACAGGGTTGGGATTGGGAAGAGATACAGAATTAAGGACGGGGACTGGAGTTTTGGGTGGGGTTGGGGATGCCTGGATTTGGGCTGAGAATGCATATGGTGATGGCCTCTGGGTAGGGAAAGGATTAGGGTTGGGAATGGGATGGGTTTGGAATTGGGATTGGGAAGGGGACAGGCATGGGATTGGAGACCAAGATGGAGTTGAGGATGGTTTGGGGACTGGGGGTGAGGGTGTGGGGTGTGGGTGGGGGTGGGGGTGAGGCTGGGGCTGGGTGTGGGGTTCGATTGCCGTTGGACTTGGAGATGGGGCTCAGGGTTGGTGGTGACCTGCCCCCTCTTCCTCAGAGTTTTCAGAGTCCGTCTCGGCCACCAATCCCTGTCACCAGTCTATGAATCTGGGCAGCAGATGTTCCAGGGGATCAGATCCATCCCCCACCCTGGCTACGCCCACCCTGGCCACTCCAACGACCTCATGCTCATCAAACTGAACAGAAGAACTCGCCTCACTAAAGATGTCAAGCCCATCAACGTCTCCTCCCATTGTCCATCTGCTGGGACCAAGTGTTTGGTATCTGGCTGGGGGACAACTAAGAGCCCCCAAGGTGAGTGTCCAGGTTTCTTCTTTTTTTTTTTTTTTTAGATGGAGTCTTGCTCTCTCACCCAGGCTGGAGTCAGTGGCTCACTGCAACCTCTGCCTCCTGGGTTCAAGCAATTCTCCTGCCTCAGCCTCGCGAGTAGCTGGGATTACAGGCTCCTGCCATCGTGCCTGGCTAATTTTTGTATTTTTAGTAGAGATGGGGTTTCACTATCTTGGTCAGGCTGGTCTTGGAACTCCTGACCTCGTGATCCCCCCACCTCGACCTCCCAAAGTGCTGGGATTACAGGCGTGAGCCCCCACACCCGGCCCCAGGTTTATTCTTGATACCCACCCGTCTCTGCGGCTGTCCATCTTTCTCTGCCTCTCATTGTGTTCCTGTTTGACAGTGCACTTCCCCAAGACCCTCCAGTGCCTGAATATCACGGTGCTAAGTCGGAAAAGGTGCGAGGATGCCTACCCAGGACAGATAGATGACACCATGTTCTGTGCCGGTGATGAGGCAGGTAGAGACTCCTGCCAGGTGAGGACACTTTTCTCCTTATTCAGAAGATACACACTGAGTGCCAACTCGATAAAATGGGACTCTGTCAAGTTCTGGGAATCCAGCAGTCACCAAGACAGTTAGGACCCCTGTTCTCACCGAGCTCATGCCCTAGGGTAGTGATGTTTAGTAGAATGCTGAGCTGCTTATGTCATTTCCAATTTTCCAGTAGCCACATTAAAACAAGTAAAAAAGGCCAGGCATGGTGGCTCACAGCTGTAATCTCAGCACTTTGGGGGGCTGAGGTGGGTGGATCATGAGGTCAGGAGTTCAAGACCAGTCTGGCCAACATGGTGAAACCCCGTCTCTACTAAAAATACAAAAGTTAACTGGGTGTGGTGGCAGGCGCCTGTAATCCCAGCTATTCAGGAGGCTGAGGCAGGAGAATCGCTTGAACCCGGGAGGCGGAGGTTGCAGTGAGCCGAGATTGCACCACTGCACTCCAGCCTGGGTGACAGAGCAATACTGCATTTCAAAACAAACAAACAACAAAAAAGTAGGGGAAACAGTAAGAATTGAGGCTGGAGGGGTAGGCAGGGGCGAATGTTCTACATTTCCTGGTCCCCAACACAGAGCTTCCCTTTGTTCTAATGGAAGCTGTATCTGTTGAGGAAGGCAGAATTGAAAATCAAACTGTTAGCTCCCGAGGGATCTAGAAGGGTGTAAGTTAACAAGCTCTCAGTAGCAGGGAGCTTGTGCGTTTCAACAGTGGTTAGGAAGCTGAGGATTCAGGAGTACTCCTGTCTGGCTGTGAAAAGCTCCCCACAGGCTAGGTGCAGTGGCTCACGCCTATAATCCCAGCACTTTGGGAGGCCCAGGAGGGTAAATCACTTGAGGTCTGGAGTTTGAGACCAGCCTGACCAACATGGAAAAACCTCATCTCTACTAAAAATACAAAAATTATCCAGGTGTGGTTGTGCATGCCTGTAATCCCAGCTATTTGGGAGGCTGAGGCAGGAGAATAGCTTGAACCCGGGAGGCAGAGGTTGTGGTGAACCGAGATCGCGCTGGGCAACAAGAGTGAAACTCTGTCTCAAAAAAAAAAAAAAAAAAAGCAAAGCTCCCCATAAAATTGTACAGACCTGACAACTGCAACAACTTCCCAGGTCTCCCAGTTTCTTCTCTGTACCCTGGGTGTTGGGGTGGGTGGAGAGGGGGAACATTTTTAGCAGAAAAAGGCACAGCTCATTCGAATCGTGGCATTTAAAACTAGTCCTTCTGTTGGCAACATTAGTATCTTGTTTTTCCAGACTTCAAGGTGTTTTGTTTTGTTTTTTTCATACTGGTGTATGGTCTGGGTGTGACCACTAAAAGCTACAAGCAGGAAATAAAAACAACTACAACAATACTAATACTAAAGGTATAAAAGTAATAGCAGCTCACTAATTGCTGGACAGTTTTAAGTAGTTCGCATGCCTCAACTCATTCACTCATTCAGCTGTTCTTATTAGTCCTGTTTACAGACAAGGAGTCAAGCTCAGAGTAGTTAGCTAACGACCTCTCAAAAGAAACTCCGCAGAGATATTAAATTACAAAGTAATGAGAGAAATTAAACTACAGGAAAGTTGCAATTTAGAGGTCGAGGCAGCTAAGCTTGTTTGCCTTGAAACAATGTCTGCTACTGGGAAAAAGGTAAATCTTGGCTTTCCTAATAATTGATACCAGGACTCTTGTAATTATTCATATTTTGCATAAATATACATAAGAAGTGAGGCCAGGTGCAATGGCACATACCTGTAATCCTAGCACTTTCGGAGACTGAAGTGGGAAGATCACTTGAGCTCAGGAGTTCAAGATCAGCCTGGGCAACTAAAAATACAAAAAATACTAATTGTTTTTATTTTTGTAGATTTTATTCATACCACTTACATAATTATTGTAGTGTGTACATATTTATCTATCTCTAACAGATATAGATATTTCTGGTTTTTTTCTTTCTTTGAGACGAAGTCTCGCTCTGTCACCCAGGCTGGAGCACAGTGGCGCCATCTCAGCTTACTGCAGCCTGCATCTCCCAGGTTCAAACGTTTCTCCCACTTCAGCCTCTCAAGTAACTGGGATAACAGGCACCCACCACCATGCCCAGCTAATTTTTTTTTTTTTTTGGTAGAGACAGGGTTTCACCATGTTGGCCAGGCTGGTCTCGAATTCGTGACCTCAAGTGATCTGCCTGCCTCAGCCTTCCAAATTCCTGGGATTACAGGTGTGAGCTATCATGCCCAGCCGGGAGATAGGTATTTCTCTCTACCTCAAACAGAGGTCCACTCGAGCTACTTTTCATTTTCTTCATAAATATTGGCTAAGTGGTTATGTTGCCCCAGGAATATCAGGCAAAACAGACCAAATTCCTGCTGCATGGAGCTCATGTTCCCCGAATAGAAGACAGATAATAAAGAGATAGATAAATAAGTACTAAAATTCTTTTAAAAAATTAGCGAGTGTTGTGGCTTGCACCTGTAGTCTCAGCTATTTGGAAGGTCGGGAGGTGGGAGGATCACTTGAGCCCAAGAGTTTGAGGCTGCAGTAAGCCATGACTGCACCACTGCACCCCAGACAGCAGCCTGGGTGACAGAGCAAGACCTTTTTGTCAAAAAGAGAAAGAAAGGAAAGAAGGGAGGAGGGAGGGAGGGAAAGAAGGAAGGAGGGAGGGAGGGAAAGAAGGAAGAAGGGAGGGAGGGAGAAGAGGGAGGGAAGGATGGGGAAGGGGGGAGAGGGAAGGAGGGAAAGAAAGAAAAGAAAGAAGGAAAGAAAGAAAAAAGAAGGAAGGAGAGAGAAGGGAGAGAAAGAGAAAAGAAAGAGAGGGAAGGAAAGAGGAAGGAGGAGGGAGGGAAAAAAGAAAAGAAAAAGAGAGGGCGGGAAAGAGGAAGGAAGGAAGGAAGAGAGAGAAAAGAAATAGAGGGAGGGAAAGAGGAAGGAAGGAAGGAAGCAAGGAAGGAAGGACAGTTGAAGAGCAGTGAGTATTATTATAGGAGGGTAATTATAGGGAGGTATGGGGAATTGAGGACAGGAAATGCAAATCAGTCCAAGCAAATGGATTTCTATCGGGAGTGGTTCTGCCCCCTAAGAGACATTGGCAATACCAGGAGACATTTTTGTTGTCACAACTGTGTGGAGGGGGCATTACTGGCATCTAGTGGGTAGAGGCCAAGGGTGCTGCTCAACGTGCTGTGATGCACAGGGCAGGCCTCACAACAAACCATTATCCAGCTTCAGACGCCCATGGTGCCCATGTTGAGAAGCCCTCATCCAGGGGCTGAGAATGCACTCTTGCAGAAGGGAGGTATAAGGATGGACTGGTGGAGACCAAGGGAGGAAAGAGTGTGTCGAATAAGAGAAATAAGGCATGCACAGGCCGGAGGGGAGAGTGAGAGAGAAAGAGAGAGGCCAGGAAATACACGATGAGGGAGACAGACTGGGACGAAAGTAGAGACAGAGATTTGAGATGCAGCGAGGAAGGCTCACAGACCCCGGAAATGATGTGTGGACAAGAGGAATCTGGAAGAGGAAGACTGAGTGGACAGTGACAAATGGGGTCTAAAGGCTAGACTTGGAAGCCAGGCGCGGTGCCTCACGCCTGTAATCCCAGCACTCTGGGAGGCCGAGGCAGGCGAATCACTTGAGGCCAGGAGTTCAAGACCAGCCTGGCCAACATGGTGAAACCCTGTATCTACTTAAAAATACAAAAAACAAGCTGGGCGCGGTGGCTCACGCCTGTAATCCCAGCACTTTGGGAGGCCAAGGCAGGCGAATCACTTGAGGCCCGGAGTTCAAGACCAGCCTGGCCAACATGGTGAAACCCTGTCTCTACTTAAAAATGCAAAAAAAAAAAAAAATTAGCCAAGCGTGGTGGCATGTGCCTGTAATCCCAGCTACTCAGGAGGCTAAGGCAGGGGAGTTGCTTGAACCAGGGAGGTGGAGGTTGCAGTGAGCCAAGATCACACCATTGCACTCCAGCCTGAGCAACAGAGTGAGACTCTGTTTCAAATAAATAAATAAATTAGCTGGCACGGTGGTGGGCACATGTAGCCCCAGCTACTCGAGAGGCTGAGGTGGGAGAATTGTTTAAACCTGGGAGGTGGAGGCTGCAATGAGCTGATATCAGGCCACTGCACTCCAGCCTGGGTAACAGAGTGAGATTCTGTCTCAAAAAAAAAAAAAAAGTTGGATTTGGGGTGAAATCATAATAGCACTCTCCCTCTTTGTCTCTTTTTGCCTGCCTCTCCGTCTCTGTCTTTTTCTGCATCTCTTCATCTCTGTACATCCCACCTCTGTGTGTCCGTCTCTGTCTCCTTCTCCATCTGTGCGGGCCTCTGGGTCTCTTGCATCTCCTTCCACCCACCTTGCCACGTCTCTGCCTCTCTTGTGGCTCCCTTTCCCTCCTGCAGGGCGATTCTGGGGGGCCTGTGGTGTGCAACGGCTCCCTGCAGGGACTCGTGTCCTGGGGAGATTACCCTTGTGCCAAGCCCAACAGACCCGGCGTCTACACCAACCTCTGCAAGTTCAACAAGTGGATCCAGGAAACCATCCAGGCCAACTCCTGAGTCGTTCCAGGACTCAGCACGCCGACATCCCCACCTGCTGCAGGGACAGCCCTGACACCTCTTTCAGACCCTGGTTCCTGCCCAGCAACGGTGGGAATGTTCCTCTCTCCAGCCCTTGACTCCCTGTCTCCTGGACTCAGGGTCCCCTTCCCCCAAGATGGGCTGACCCTGTCTCTCTCTGGGCCCATCCCTTCTCTGCAGCGGTGACCCGAATGTAGTCCCAGAAATAAACTGACTGAGAAGTGGACTCTGTGTGTGTCTCCTCCCTGTGCAGGTGGCTGTGAGCAAGTCGTGTCTCCCGCCCCAGGCTGGTGTGTTTGGTCTGGGAGGTCACTTTTGGGTTGTGAGGAACAGATGTCCAGTTGAACTACTTCTCATTTTTTCATAAATATTGGCCAGGTGGCTAATTTTTTTCTTTTTTTTTTTTTGAGACAGAGTCTCACTTTGTCACCCAGGCTGGAGTGCAGTGGCACAATCTCGGCTCACTGCAACCTCCGCCTCCCAGGTTCAAGCGATTCTCCTGTCTCAGCCTCCCAGTAGCTGGGATTACACACGTGTGCCACCACACCCAGCTAGTTTTTGCATTTTTAGTAGAGACTACCCAAGACTGGGTAATTTATAAAGGAAAGAGGTTTAATTGACTCATAGTTCAGCATGGCTGGGGAGGCCTCAGGAAACTTACAATCATGGTGGAAGGGGAAGAAAACATGTCCTTCACAGGGCAGCAGAAAGGAGAAGGGCAGAGTGAAGGGGAAAACTGCAGAACCATCAGATCCTGTCACTCACTGCTATCACAAGAATAACACAGGGAACTATGCCCATGATCTAATCGCCCCCCACGAGATCCCGCCCCCAACACGTGGGGATTACGATTCAGATTAAAATTCAAGATGAGATTTGGGTGGGGACACACAGCCAGCCCATACCACTTATCAAAAGGATATCCATGAATTTAAATTGGAAAATGTCAGGGCAGAAACAGCTGCCTGTGGGATCTGTATCCCTTCTCCCCTAGTTACGTATCTCTCACGGTCTCTCGTCCCACCTGTTTTCTCATCACATTGACTGCCTGTTGCCTATCAAAGCGTCTCCTGTCACCCCTGTAACTGGCTGCAGTTACTGGGTTTTCTTAGTTCATAGCCCCTAGAGAGAAAAAGTCCAGTTGGCTGTCCTAGGGTCAGACACAGCCTCTGTCTCAAGTCTGAAAGGTGGTCCCAGAAAGTACAACATGGATCCCCCAGCAACCCCTTCATCCATAGCAGTGGGTAGGGCAGAGCCCCTGAGAAAGTTGGGGGCATGGGGGTCACTGAAATAGACAACACATCAATGGACAGACATTTCAGTCTTCAGTGCTTTCTGAGTGACCTGTGTAAGGGTCATTTGTACTTTTTGTGGATCTCAGTTTCTCTATCTGTAAAATGGGAGGATTGAAACATAATGATCTCCACGTGCCAATCCAGCTCTAAGATTCCTCAAGATACTCAGGGGTGGTTATAGAAAGTCACTCCAGAGAATACCTTGGAAATGTAACACTCTGGAAAACAAATAACACTAGAAAATTTTTATCAGTAACAAAATGCCCAACTCAAAGTGGATAAAGCAATAAGGACATGTATTATTTCACATAACAAAAAGCCCTGAAAGAGGGCAGTACTGTGGTTTGGTGATTCCTACATTACGTCATTAGGGACCCATTTGTCTTCTCTACTGCCCTCTGCATTCATTCATTCATTTATTCAACTAATGAGCACCTATGAGAGTCAGGTAATATTACAGACACTTGGGACAGACTGATTAATAAAACGGACACCAAACCCCTGCCTTCTTTAAGCTTACGTTCTAGCAGGAAGAAAATATGTCCGCTTTCTCCTTTAGGCTTGTAATCTTATGGCTTTAAAATGGCTGCCACAGCTCCAGACATCACATCCTCACACACCATGACAAAAGGCAGGAAGGAGAGACTCTGTTGGCAGAGCTCTTTTCATTAGGAAAGAAAGTCTTTTCCAGAGTCTCCCCATACCCCCAGATCTGTTCTTGGGTCTCAGTGACCATTCACTGGAGAAGGTCCCAGTGCTGACACGCTAGCTTCAAAAGAAGGTGGGAAAGTGAGTTTCTGGCATTTCTCTTTCACGGGTACAGTCCTTGCCAGCAAGGAAGAAGAGATGAGAAGTGGCTGCCTGATAAACAGTCAATGGTGTGAGAGAAGAAAGCATACATCAAAATGATGCAATAATTATCACCATTCTCTTGCCCTTTGTGCCCAACCATTTACAAGTCCTCACAACTTTTTAGGGGACATTCCAGAAAGGCTGGAGTGCCAGAGTGTGTAATGTGGTGTGAATATAGGGGCAGATAGTACGGTTGTAATTCAATGGTTTGGTTTTGTTTGAGACAGGGTCTTGCTCTGTCACCCAGGCTGAAGTGCAGTGGTACAATCTTGGCTCACTGCAAGCGACTCTTATGCCTCAGCCTCCTGAGTAGCTTGGACTACAGGTGTGCACCACCATGCCTGGCTAATTTATATATATATATATTTTTTTTTTTTTTTGAGGCAGTCTCGCTTTGTTGTCAGGCTGGAGTGCAGTGTGCAGTGGTGCGATCTTGGCTCACTGCAACCTCTGCCTCCCAGGTTCAAGCGATTCTCCTGCCTCAGCCTCCCAAGTAGCTGGAAATACAGGTGTATGCCACCACATCAAGCTAATTTTTGCATTTTAGTAGAGACAGGGTTTCACCATGTTGGCCAGGATGGTCTCAATTTCTTGACCTTGTGATCCGCCGGCCTTGGCCTCCCAAAATGCTGGGATTATAGGCATGAGCCACCACGCCCGGCTAATTTTTCTATTTTTAGTAGAGACAGGCTTTTGCTATGTTGGCTAGGCTGGTCTCAAACTCCTGACCTCAGGTGATCCACCTGCCTCAGCCTCCCAAAGTGCTGAGATTACAGGTGTGAGCCACCACACCTGGCCTCAAAAATTTTTTTTAATATTAAAAAAAAAATCTAATTAGGAGCAGAATCTTAGCTAAAGGGCAGTCTTGAGCACGTTTTCCAAAATGATGTTTCTGGTTAAGCTGCTTTGAGGAACAAGTAAGAGGAGATTCATGCTGTCTTCAATAGTAAATAAAGTTTTAATTTCACATATCAGGCCGGGCGTGGTGGCTCACGCCTGTAATCCAAGCACTTTGGAGGCCAAGGCAGGCGGATCACCTGAGGTTGGGAGTTCAAGACCAGCCTGACCAACATGGTGAAACCCCAACTTAAAAAAATTTTTTTTCACATATCAAGAAACCTAGGTAAGGATGGCTCCAGGCACAGGGCATCAGGGCTCCAGTCCATTTCTCTCTGCCTCTCGTTTCTCCCTGGTGGGGGGTCATCATCCTTAAGATCAACCCCTGTAGGGGGTCTGTCTTTGAGAAGGATGATACTTTTCCAGAAACCACCCCAGCAGAATTTTATCTTATTCTTACTGGCCAGAATTGGGTCACATGTCCTTTCCTAAGCCAGTCACAGACTTGGGGAGGGGGAGCGGGGAAGAGATGAACATGGTTGATTTGAACCAAACAGGATTATTCTTTTGAGGTGGAGTGGAGGGCTCCCCTAAAGCATGTAGAGCTGCTCCTTGAGTGAAATCAGGATTCTGTCATCAAATTACCCTTTTTTTTTTTTTTTTTTTTGAGACAGAGTCTCACTCTTGTCGCCAGGCTGGAGTGCAGTGTGTGATCTGGGCTCACTGCAACCTCTGCCTCCTGGCTTCAAGCGATTCTCCTGCCTCAGCCTCCTGAGTAGCTGGGATTACAGGTTCATGCCACCATGCCTGGCTAATTTTTGTATTTGTAGTAGAGACCGGGTTTCACCATATTGGTCAGGCTGGTCTTGAACTCCTGACCTCGTGATCCGCCCACCTCGACCTCCCAAAGTGCTGGGATTACAGGCGTGAGCCATCCCGCCTGGCTAAATTAACTTTTATGGAAGGATAATGAGCATAAAGAAACATGCACAGAAGTATCATAAATGCTAGTGGATTTTCACAAAACAGAACATACCCTTGTAACCAGCATCCAGATGGAGCCACAGAACATAAGGTGCTCCCCAGAAAAACCAGTGGGGTTCCCCTTGCAGTCACTACCTCCCCCACCAAGTGTAGCCACTTCCACCACCACCTAACTCCCTAACTGCAAGAGTAGCGACTTTTTTTTTTTTTCTTCTGAGATAGAGTTTTGCTCTGTCACCCAGGCTGGAGTGCAATGGCACGATCTCTGCTCACTGCAACCTCTGCCTCCTGGGTTCAAGTGTTTCTCCTGCCTCAGCCTCTCGAGTAGCTGGGATTACAGGTGCGTGCCACTGAGCCCAGCTAATTTTTGTATTTTTAGTAGAGACGGGGTTTTACCATGTTGGAGAGGCTGATCTTGAACTCCTGACCTCGTGATGTACGTGACTTGGCCTCCCAAAGTGCTGGGATTACAGGCGTGAGCCACCGTGCCTGGCCAAGGGTAGTGACTTTCATGACTTCTCCCTAAGTGTAGGGACTTTCTTGACGTCTATCACCATAAGTTAATTTTGCCCATTTATAAACAACATATAAATATAAAATTTATTTAAGTAGATATATAGAAGTATTGTAAGTTTATATAAATAAAAACTCATTCGTGTACTATATTATTTTGTGTTGGGCTTTTTTCTCTTTTTTTGAGACTGAGTCTCACTCTTGCTGCTCAGGCTGGAGTGCGGCGGCACAGCCTTGGCTCACTGCAACCTCTGCCTCCCGGGTTCAAGGCTGGGACTGCATACATACACCACCAGGCCCAGCTAATTTTTATATTTTTAACAAAGACAGGGTTTCACCATGTTGGCCAGGATGGTCTCAATCTCTTGACCTCATGATCTGCCCGCCTTGGCCTCCCAAAGTGCTGGGATTACAGGAGTGAGCCACTGCACTCAGCCTGTTTTTTTTTTCTTGGTGGGGGTTGGGGGGCGGGGGCTCAGTATTACATATTGTGTGGTTTTTGTTTATGGTTGTCAATGTTTCATTGTCATCACTGCATAGTACACCATTGTGTAAATGTACTCTGATTTATTGATCCATTTTTTTACTACGAGGAGACATTTGGGTAGTTTCTAGTTTCTTCAACCGTTGTAGAGGTAGAATGCTGGTGGAACAATTGCTAAAACCATGATGAAAAGAAGAGAGGCCAAGCATGGTGGCTCACATCTGTAATCCAACTACTTCAGAGGCTGAGGCAGGAGGATTGCTTGAGCCCAGGAGTTCAAGACCAGCCTGGGCAACATAGCCAGACCTTGTCTCAAGAAAAATAAAAAAGAGTTTAGGAGAAGCAGTGTGCTAGGCTCTCTATCCACTAAAGATGCAAGCACTATCCCCGTGCTGATTCTTGGTAATAAACGAGACTGGATGCATTTCCCCATCAAGTTTGGGCTCAAGGGCAAACAGGCAAACAGAGGAGAGATGCGTGTGGACTAAGAGGCAGAGGTTGGTGTTCTGTGACTTGTCTGACTTGGCACAGGGCAAGCTGGGTGCAACTGAGATGTACTTATCATTCTTCCCACTGAATTACCGATGAGCCCAAGTATTGCTTAGATTGGCACATGACCTGGATACATCCGGGTGGCCATGGGATCCAGTTCTAAGCAATAAAACAAAGCTGGAGTTTCTGGGAAAGTTTTTGTTTTGCTGATAAAAGAGAGGGAGTAGGTGGGCGCGGTGGCTCATGCCTGTAATCCCAACATTTTGGGAGGCTGAGGTGGGTGGATCAGGAGGTCAGGAGTTCAAGACCAGCCTGGCCAAGATGGTGAAACCCCGTCTCTACTAAAAATACAAAAATTAGCTGGGCACCTGTAATCCCAGCTACTCGGGAGGCTGAGGCAGAAGAATTGCTTGAACCAGCAGTCAGAGGTTGCAGTGAGCCAAGATCACACCACTGCACTCGAGCCTGGGTGACAGAGCAAGACTCCATCTCAAAAAAAAAAAAAAAAGAAAAAACCCTTCTGCCTCTTCTCACCTGGAATATGGATACCTGGAGGTAGACCTGCCACCTTGCATGATGAAAATAAAAGCTGAAGGATAAAGATGGGATTACAGGCCGGGCGCAGTGGCTCATGCCTATAATCCCAGCACTTTAGGAGGCCAGGGCGGACAGATCACCAGGTAAGGAGTTCAAGATCAGCCTGACCAATATGGTGAAACCTCATCTCTACTAAAAATACAAAAAATTATCCGGCCATGGTGGTGTGCACCTGTAGCCCCAGCTACTCAGGAGGCTGAGGCAGGAGAATCGCTTGAACCTGAGAGGCAGAGATTACAGTAAGCTGAGGTCGCACCACTGCACCCTAGCCTGGGTGACAGAGTGAGACACCATATCAAAAAAAAAAAAAAAAAAGATGGGATTACAAAAAGCAGCTCACATTTCTGATGATTTCCTTAAGAGCTCCATGCATGGACTTCCTACATCTGGGCTTGGAACGACGGGCAGAATACAATCTTGGGTGTCTGGGCTACTACAGTTGGTTTTCTATATGCTGATGTAGAGAGGAGGGTATGGGCAATGAAGTTTCTAGAAACTGAGAGCTGAGCTAAGACATTGCGCACATTTTCCTGGGCAGCCTCGACTTTCTTTTAAAAAGGATGAGGATATGTCCTTTTTAACACGGAGGCTGGATCCAGAACCAAGAGGGGACAGGTATCTGTACATCGTTCCCATTAAGGGTGGAGGAGATCAGTGTATTTCCTGCATGGTGATGTAAGTGGTGAGAAAAATAGGGCCGTGGTGGTGCAAGAAATAAGCTCCTTGCCCTACTAGATATGAAGACGTGCTACAAAACAAAATCAATGTTTTTAAAAAAGGGTGGGATCAGTGCAAGAACAGACAAGTAGATCAGAGAGGCAGGAGAGAAATCCCAGAAAGGGAACCACAGGAAATGGATGTATCATCATATAATATATTAGGGAGTTCATATAAGATAAAATCGCAACACAAATTAGTGGGAGAATGATGGTATATTCAGTAAGTGGCATTAGAAAAACTGGTCCACTGTGCAGAGAAAAATAAACCTAGATTTATCATACTACACGTGAAGGTGGATTCCAGCTGCACTAAGGACCACTGTGCGAACGATATTATAAAAGTAATAGAAAAAATCATGGTAAGTATATATATATTTTTTTCACCATGATTTTATATATATATATATATATATATATATTTGGAGACAGAATCTTACTCTCTCGCCCAAGCTGGAGTGCAGTGGCACGATCTCGGCTCACTACAATCTCTGCCTCCCAGGCTCAAGCGATTCTCGTGCCTCAGCTTCTCAAGTAGCTGGAACTACAGGCGGGTGCCACTGCGTCCAGCTACTTTTTGTAGCTTTTGGTAGAGATGGGGGTTTTGCCAGGTTGGCCAGGCTGGTCTCCAACTACTGACCTTAAGTGATCTGCCTACCTTGGCATCCCAAAGTGCTGGGATTACAGGTGTGAGCCACCGTGCCTGTCTGGGAATGACTTCTTAAGACTTAAAAAACACACATCATATGACAAAACATTGATTAGTTCGATTATGTAAAAAACATTTTGGTTTAAAGGAAGGTAGGGACCATTAATAGGCATTCATCAGAATGGGAAAAGTTATTTTTAATATCCAAAATGGACAAAGAACTCGAACCTACAATATGCAAGAAGCACCTGTGAATTAATGAGAAAAAAAGATGGATATCCTTATGGGTAAATGGATAAAAGCTAGAAACAGGTGATTTGTAGAAGCAGAACCCCAAAAGCCAACATGCATATAGAGATGTTCAAGGCCAGGAGCAGTGGCTCATGCCTGTAATCCTGGCACTTTGGGAGGTTAAGGCAGGCAGATCACTTGAGTTCAGGAATTCGAGACCAACCTGGCCAACATGGCGAAACATGGCCTCACAAAAAATATGAAAAATTAGCCAGGCATGGTGGTGTGGGCCTGTGGTCCCAGCCATTCTTGAGGCTGGGGTGGGAGAATCACTTGAGCCTAGGAGGCTGCTGTTAGCCAAGATCGCAGAGTGAGACCCTGTCGAGAGAGAGAGAGAGAGAGAAAGAGAGAGAGAGAGAGAGAGAGAGAGAGAGAGAGAGACGGGGGTAGGGGAGGTGGTTCAAACTTGCTAGATACTGAAACAACAATGAGATATCACTTCACACCAAGCAGTCTGGGGGAAATGAGAAGGGTGGATAAGGTCAAGGGCTGTCAGGGATGTGAATACATTAGAATGTTCAAGTGCAACTGGGTTGAGTGTGGTGTCTCCAATTATGAAGATGGAGCTGATGTTATTTCACCAAACAACTATACACACACCCTGTTACTCAGCGATTTCTCTCCTGGCTATATATCCCAAAGAAATTCTTACACACCCACAAGGGGACATGCACAAGCTTGTGCCTTGCAGTGTTCTCTGCAGTGGCCAGAAACTGGAAGCCACCAAGTGCCCATCAGCAGGGAATCGTGTGAACGTAGTAGACATCCTGTCATGAAGTCTCTATGCAGTGGTCAGGTGCAACAAACACAAGTATGAACACACAGCCAGGTGCGGCGGCTCACACCTGTAATCTCAGCCCTTTGGGAGGCTGAGGCCGGCGGATCACTTGAGGTCGGGAGTTTGAGACCAGCCTGACCAACACAGAGAAACCCCGTCTCTACTAAAAATACAAAAATAGCTGGGCGTGGTGGCGCATGCCTGTAATCCCAGCTACTCGGGAGGCTGAGGCAGGAGAATCGCTTGAACCCAGGAGGTGAAGGTTGCAGTGAGCCGAGATCGTGCCATCGCACTCCAGCCTGGGCAAAAAGAGCGAAACTCCGCTCAAAAAAAAAAAATAATAATGAACACACAACAGCATGGGTGGGCCTTAACAACATAGTTGCTATTTTCAAAGTGGCTTAGGATAGAGTAAGACTATCATCCGATGCCAGCTGCATAAATTAAAATCACACACGTATAAGAACCACACTGCATACTTGGTAAGACTGAGGGAGAGTGGGAGGGAGGAAAAGAAGGCAGGGAAGGAGAGAGAGAGAATGAAGAAAGGATTCTGTGTGAACCAGTGATGATAATAGTGCATTTAACACTCAGCCTCTTCCCCTAAGCTATAAACGGAGTAAAAAGTAGCTTGTCTGATTGCCAAGCCATAGTTTGCATGGATGTTGACTTGGGGCTGAGTCCCGTGTGTGTGTGTGTGTGTGTGTGTCTGTGTGTGTGTGTATCTGTGTGTGTCTGTATGTGTGTGTCTGTGTGTGTGTGTCTGTGTGTGTGTGTGTTATGGTCTCTGCTCACCGTGGCTACCTCCTGATGCTGTTTTATACCCCTGCCTTGTTAAACCAGATACTTTCTAACCCATCAGTGGCTGGTTCTCACCTGAATACACATCCCTCTGAAACCCACAGAATTGCACCTGACGCCTGTAATCCCAGCACTTCGGGAAGCCAAGGCAGGAGGATTGTTCGAGCCCAGGAGTTCAAGACCAGCCTGGGCAACATAGGAAGACCTGTCTCTAAAATAAAAAAGGAAAGAAATAAATAACTTTTTAAAAAAGAAAAACAATGAAATGCACAGAATTGGCTGAGGATCTCGGACAGGCTTTGACTGAGGGCGAAAAGTGTCAGCGGGTGTGGCTCAGAAAGCTGGTGCATCCTCCGCCCTGTGTCCTCGCTCTTGGGGTGGTTGATCCTGGCGAGAAACCGAGGTCAGGGAGTGGCTCTAATTTTATTGGTGGGAGGGCCCCTCCCCCCATGCATTCCACACACCAGATAAACATCTAATTGTTGGCTACACAGAGGCTGGCTGTGGGTTACCTTTTATTAGTAATAATGATGATGATGATGATGACAAGAGCTACCATTCACGGAGTGCCAGACACCTCACTGCATTCATTGCATGCTTATCCCTCCTGGTCCTGCCAGAAACCTTAGGAAGGAGGCCCTCAGCAAGCCAGGAGGCTGAGGAGAAGGGAGGTTTGGTGAATTTGGCTCAATTTCTGCAGCTGGTACTTGGCAGAGCCGGAATTTGAGTCAAAGGCGTAGGAGTCCTGACCCCCTGCCTGCATCCACAACACTAGGTTGAGCCAATGAAAGCAAACGTAGGTACCTAGGGCCAAAGCCAGAAAGATGTGAGGTGAAGGGGTAGGAAGCAAGGAAGAGGGAGACTCCAAGAACTTTAAAGAAAGAGAGACTCTGCTGGGCACGGTGACTCATCCCTGTAATCCTAGTGCTTTGGGAGGCCGAGGCAGGCTGATCACCTGAGGTCAGGAGTTCAAGACCAGCCTGGCCAACATGGTGAAACTCTGTCTCTACTAAAAATACAAAAATTAGCCGGGCATATTGGTGGGTGCCTGTAATCCCAGCTACTCAGGAGGCTGAGGCCGGAGAATCACTTGAACCCAGGAGGCAGAGGTTGAAGTGAGCCAAGATCATGCCATTGCACTTCAGCCTGGGCAACAGGCTGAAAAAAAAAGGAGAGAGAGAGACTCAGAGATGTAAAAGACAGACTCAGAGAGATGGAGAGAGACAGATTTGGAGGGAAGAGGAAGGAGGGAGAGAGGAAGAAAGAGAGGAAGAGAGAGACATACTGGAATAAATTTAAGGCAGATGGACTCAAAGAGGCTAAAGCGAGAAACACGGGACACAGAGACAGACTCAGAATTTTTCTTTTGAGAAGGAATCTTGCTATGTTGCCCAGGCTCTGTACTCAAACTCCTGGACTCAAGGGATCCTCCTCTTGAGTAGCTGGGACTGTAGGCTCATACCACCTTACCGGCAAGACTCAAATTTAAAGAGACTGGGGGCAGGGAGGGTAGAGAAAGAAAGACTCAGAAAGAGAGGAAGAGCTAGATTTGGAGAGAGAGAGAGAGAGAGAGAGAGAGAGAGAGACTGAGACACTGACCATAGAGAAAGTGATGGAAGAAGGACATAGGGAGAGCAAGAGGGATTGAGGAAGGAAAGGAGGGAGGGAGGAGGGGAGATGAAGAGAAAGAGACCCAGAGAGAGACCTAGAAAGAGAAGGGCAAACAGAGAGGGAGAAAAAAGGAGAAAGACAGAATGATTCCTGTGGTGACAGTTGTAAGGGAGGTAGTACAGGAGCTGGGCTTCCTTTGCAGATCTTTATTTAATTATTTATTTTTGGAAGAGTCTCACTCTGTCACCCAGGCTAAAGTGCAGTGGCACAATCCCACCTCACTGCAACCTGTGCCTCCCGGGTTCAAGCAATTCTCCTGCCTCAGCCCCATAAGTAGCTGGGACTACAGACATGCACCATCACGCCTGGCTAATGTTTTGTATTTTTAGTAGAGATGGGGTTTCACCATGTTGGCCAGGCTGGTCTTGAACTCCTGACCTCAAGCAATCTGCGCACCTCGACCTCCCAAAGTGCTGGGATTACAAGCCTGAACCACCGCAACGACCCTTTGCAGATCCTTGATCTCACTCTTCCTCCTAATCCCCACAATCCCACTGTCCCACCCCTTGGCCTTGCAGCCAATGCCCCAGAGCCCCGGCCTCTCTTCCCCCACCCCGTGCCTTGGGCTGAGTCCCCCAGGGATGGCATCTATCCTGTAGGAAAAAGGGAAGGGCTGTAATAGACAGACTGGTTCAGTTCTACCTGTTTCCTACTCTGTAAAATGATGCTACTTCGTAAGACTGCCTTGAGTGTTAAAGGAGGGAATGCGCATCAAAGCGGGAACACAGAGGCCAGGACAGAATAAACATGTGGAAACGGTTGTTTGTGATTGTTATGAACACCACTGTTACTGTTCTGGAGTTTGCTGCCTGCACAGGTGTGGCCAGGGCTGTTCATCCCACTGAATGAAGCTCTTGCTACTCAAAGCTGAAGCAACAGGCCCTGGGAGCGTGTTAAAAACACAATCCCACTCCAGATCAGCTGAATCAGAAGCAGCATTTCCACGAGATCCCCAGGTGTTTTGTGTGCACGTTCAAGTGCCCCACCTGGCAAGCAGCCCGGATAGAAATTGTAAAGCCAAATCAGCGGAATCCACCATTTGCTCTGTCGCGCCACCTGGAGGCCTTTGAAAGAACTGAGGTGGGACCTGGGAAACTTGTGGGAGGGGTGTGTAATTTGGAGTTCAGGGCCAGGCCAGGTGGCTCATGCCTGTAATCCCAGCACTTTGGGAGGCCGACGTGAGTGGATCACTTGAGGTTAGGGGTTCAAGACCACCCTGGCCAACATGGTGAAAGCTCATCTCTACTAAAAATACAAAAGTCAGCCAGGCGTGGTGGTGGGTACCTGTAATCCCAGCTACTCGGGAGGCTGAAGCAGGAGAATCGCTTGCACGTGAGAGGTGGAGGTTGCAGTAAACCGAGATCACACCAATGCACTCGAGCCTAGGTGACAGAGTGAGACTCCATCCCAAAAAAAAAAGGAAGAAAAAAAGAAATCTGGAGTCCTACAATCCTGTGAGCCGTTCTCTGCTGTCTAATTTTGGGCAGGTTCCTTGACCTCTCTGAGCCGTGCTGTATAGCTGACACTCTTCGCCTGTAACACCAAGATGACAATTCCACCTCATGCATAGTGCTTGCCCTGTAGTTGGTGCAGACCAATCATCTGGTTCTACGTTGTTGTTGTTGTTTTCAGACAGAGTTTTGCTTTGTCGTCCAGACTGGAGTGCAGTGGCACAACCTCTGCCCCCCAGTTCAAGCAATTCTCCTGCCTTAGCCTCCCAAGTAACTGGGACTACAGGTGCACACCACCACGTCTGGCTAATTTTTGTATTTTTAGTAGAGACGGGGTTTTGCTATGTTGGCCAGGCTGGTCTTGAACTCCTGGCCTCAAGTGATCTGCCCACCTTGGCCTCCCAAAGTGCTGGGATGACAGGGGTGAGCCACTGCACCTGGACCCATCCTTACTGATCATTCAGATTTCATAGATGTCAGTAATGAACCCACACTCACTAGGGAGCTTCAAACAAGCGAGCAACCCAGGAATTCATTTTATGACGGCACAACGTGAAATATAAATACATCCAGTTTAACCAAGATCTTCATCCCACCTGGCGAAATTGTTTTATTGTTGCTGTGGTTTCTCTCTGGAATTCAATAACTTGTTTGAATATACTTTTCAACCATCTACCTTATCTTTTCAACAAAGGAGGATGCCCACACCAGAGCTCCATATCCCCAAGGTATTTAATCAACTTTTTCCCTCCTAAACCTCCTCATTATGTCCCATCCTAGCATGTGGCCTGAGGTTTTCTTTCATTGCAACTAAGCCTGGATTAAAGCAGCAGCTGGATCTTATAGTGTTGTATTTCCTGGGACCGAAATAAAATATAAAGTTCAGCCCAGGGGTCATCTGGGAACCTCTGGAAATAGTACAGAAGAAAGAGGCAGGTTGATTCTGATCTTGGCCCCGAAAGCCGTGGGTCGTCATGGTGAGTTAGTGTGAACGTGTGTAAGTGGGTGTGAGAATGAGGTCGTGTCTGAGTGTGCTGTGAGTGTGAGTGTGTTGGTAGGTATGTGTTTTATGTAGATCTGTGATTTTGTGTGTGAGCGTGAGACATGCCTGAGTGAGCATGAGAAAGTATGTGACTGTGTGTTTGTGTGTGTGAGTCTGTGAGCTTGTGTTATGGAAGCCCCACGCTACTCAGCACAATGGTCAGAGACTGAATTCTAGCTTGGACAGGGGCCTCCCCTTTATGGGATAGCTGACCACCCTCCCCCTTCCCTCTACATGTAAAGGATGGATTTAAATTCCATGAAAGCATTTCTGATCATAAAAACCCTGGCCTTCCCATGACGGTGAAAAAAGTGATGCAGATAAAGGCCAACAAATACCCTCCAACCCAAGAAAAAAAAAAAAAACAGTCTGGGCTGGGCGCAGTGGCTCAGGCCTGTAATCCCATAACTTTGGGAGGTCAAGGTGGGAGGATCACTTGAGGCCAGGAGTTCAAGACCAGCCTGGCCAACATGGTAAAACCCCGTCTCTACAAAAAATGCAAAAATTAGCCAGGTGTGGTGGCGGGAGACTGTAATTCCAGCTACTGGGGAGGCTGAGGCAGGAGAATCGCTTGAACCCCAGAAGCGAAGGTTGCAGTGAGCCAAGATCACACCACTGCACTCCAGCCTGAGCGACAGAGGAAGGCTCCATGTCAAAAAACAAAAACGAAGAAACACTCATGATCTCGCCAACCAGAGGAAACCAATGTTGACATCTGTGTGTGTGTGTGTGTGTGTGTGCTGGTCAGAGACAGGACAGCAGAGCAGCACACAGCCTTCCAAGCCAAAGTGCAAGAATTAATAGTACAACCTCACAGGGTTGTTTCAAGGGTAATGGATCACTCAGCAAAGCTTTAGAGTTGGATTTGGGTTTCAAGAAAAACTATTGAGAAACCACTCTACCAAAACACCCCTGCAAGGCAGTAGACGAAGATGAGTGAAATTGTTCATCTTCAAAGTTAGGAGCTTGTCCTGAGTTTTTATAGCTTTTTAAAACAGTGCATTTTAAGAAGCCAGGGCCGTACCATTTATCTCCACTGATAACAAGTAAGGGAATCATCACTAATGCTCACACTTGGTCACTGTCGTATAACTTACACAGCTGACTAAATGATGTTTCACAAAGTCTGTAACCCACATAAGCCTCAGGAGTTTTTTTGTTTTTTTTTTTTCTTTTGTAGATAAAGTTTTATTGGAACACAGCCATGCTTACTCATTTACATATTGAGTATGATTTGTTCAATGAAGCAGAGTTGATTGGTTATAACAGAAACCATATGGCCCACAGAACTTAAAATATGTTTAAAATTGTAATTTAAAAATATTTTCCCATCTTTTTTTTTTTTCAAGACAGAGTCTTGCTCTGTCGCCCAGGCTGGAGTGCAGTGGTGTGATCTCGGTTCACTGCAACCTCTGCCTCCCAGGCTTAAGCGATTCTCCTGCCTCAGCCTCTGGAGTAGCTGGGATTACAGGCGTGTGCCACGACACCCAGCTAATTTTTGTATTTTTAGTACAGATGGGGTTTCACCATGTTGACCAGGCTGGTCTCAAACTCCTAACCTCATAATCCACCCACCCATCCGCTTCAGCCTCCCAAAGTGTTGGGATTACAGGCATGAGCCACCGTGCCTAGCCTTTTTTTTTTTTTTTTTTTTTGATGGAGTCTTGCTCTGTTGCCCAGGCTGGAGAGTGCAGCAGCATGATCTCAGCCTCCCAGGTTCAAGCGATTCTCCTGCCTCAGCCTCCTGAGTAGCTGGGATTACAGGTGCGCACCACAATGCCTGGCTAATTTTTATATTTTTAGTAGAGACCTCGGTTTCTCAATGTTGGCCAGGCTGGTCTCGAACTGCTGACCTCAGGTGATATGCCCACCTTGGCCTCCCAAAGTGCTGGGATTACAGGCATGAGCCACCACGCCCAGCCTTATTCATTTTTAAGTGCTTACTTCAGTAGTGTTAAATGTATTCACGCTGTTATGCAACCAATCTCCAGGCCTTCTTCACCTTGCAAAACTGAAAATCTACACTCACTCATCAACTCCCTGTTTCCTTCTCCCAGCAGCTCCTGGCAACCACCATTCTACTTTCTGTCTCGATGAACTTGATTATTTTAGGTACCTCATAGAATTCTCGTGCTTCAGCCTCCCGAGTAGCCGGGACTACAGGCATGCACCACTATACCCAGCTATTTTTTGTATTTTTAGTAGGGATGGGATTTCACCATGCTGACTGGGCTGGTCTCGAACTCCTGACCTCAAATGATTCACCCACCTCAGCCTCCCAAAGTGTTGGGATTACAGGTGTGAGTCACCGCGCCCAGGCTGAAAATTTCTTTATGGTGATGAAACAGTTCTGTATCCCAATTGTGGTGATGGCTACCTTTATCTATAGACATGAAAGAGAGAGAGAAAAACAGAGACAAACAGGCAGTGGAGATGGGGTGGAGAGAGAGACAGAGAGAGAGAGATGTAAAAAATGATGAAATCCATGTGAGGTCTCTACCTGAGTTAACAGCAGAGTCTACGTCATTTTCCTAGTTTTGACAGTGTACTATCGTTATAAAAAGTGTTACCAGCCAGGCATGGTGCCTGGAATCCCAGCACTTTGGGAGGCCAAGACAGGTGGATCACCAGATCAGGAGATCAAGACCATCCTGGCCAACATGGTGAAATCCTGTCCCTACTAAAAATACAAAAATTAGCGGGTGTGATGGCACTTGCCTGTAATCCCAGCTGCTGGGGAGGCAGATGCAGGAGAACCACTTGAACCCAGGAGGCGGAGGTTGCAGTGAGCCAAGATCATGCCACTGCCCTCCAGCCTGGAGACAGAACAAGACTCCGTCTCAAAAAAAAAAAAAAAAAAAAGGGTTACCATTGGGAGAATCTGGATGAAGGGTACATGGGCATTCTCTGCACTATTTTGCAACTTTTTGCGAGTTTTGAACTATTTCAAAATAAAATGTCATAATAAAAGTGTGTCTGGCATATGGGAAGTGCTCAGTAAAAAATGTTATCACCCCCTTAGATCTCCCTGGCTGCATTTTCCATTCGATTTTATTTGCTTTATTGTCAGTGTCTATTTTCTGGCCAGCTCTAATCATTGCAAAATAAGCAAGAAGATCCCTTTAGGGAAAAAAAAAAAGTCCCTCCCACTGAGTCCTCCTTGGCTGAAAGATTCTCTAGCAGAAAGCTTGACAGTCATAAGTGTAATTATGAATCATCTGTAATTTTCACACCAGCTATTGTTTTATAACTTGAGTAATTATCCAAACAGTGTTTCACAAACCTCGACACTAACCAGGCATTACAGGTCTTCAATGCTCGTAACAGGAAAGAGAATTCACCAAGTGTTCTAGGCTCCGGGAGACGCCTTTCTTGGTTTGGAGCCAGGCCTGACGGCTAAAGACAAGAGGAAAAATATAAAAACACATGTTTGTTTGCGTTTGTTCATGTGTCACAAAACCCTAGAAGATGACCCAAAAAAACATTCTAGTTTTTGTGTTTTGAAGAGGGATGAAGACAGAACAGGTGGGGAACAAAGTTAGAATGGAGGTTGATCACTCTGTGTTTTTTATAAACATGTTTTGTTTTTTTACCACGTAAAAATACTGTCTTTTTTTTTTCTTGAGATGGAGTGTTGCTCTGTCGCCCAGGCTGGAGTGCAGTGGCGTGATCCTGGCTCACTGCAACCTCTGCCTCCTGGGTTCAAGTGATTCTCCCGCCTCAGCCTCCTGAGAAACTGAGATTACACGCGCCCACCACCACGCCCGGCTAACTTTTGCATTTTTAGTAGAGACGGTGTTTCACCATGTTGGCCAGGCTGGTTCAAACTCCTGGCCTCAAGTGATCTGCCCATCTCTGCCTCCCAAAGTGCTAGGATTACAGGTGTGAGTCACTGTACCTGGCCAAAAATATATTTTATTCAAAAAACTAAACAGAAATGATGTTACACACACGTGCCACAGTCCCTGAGTCCAAACCTGGCTGCTGCTTATTGTGTGACCTTCGCAAATGACTTAAAGAAAATTTTTTTTAATAGAGAAGGGGAGGTCTCACTACATTGCCCAGGCTGGCCTCGAACTCCTGGACTAAAGCAGTCCTCCCTCTTCGGCCTCCCAGGATGCTGGGATTAAAAGGTGTGAGCCATGGCACCTGGGCTTAGAAAATGATTTCAATCACCCTTTGCCTCAGTTTCCCCCATTTATAGTGGTGACGGAAACAGTAGCAACTTCCTAGGATGGCTGGGAATATAAACAAGTTAATTGCTGCAAATCTGTCAAAACTGTTTTACAGAGCACACACTTAGCATGTGTTAGCAGTTAGTGCCACAGTTCTCCCCCTGAGTAAGTGCAGAAGTGAAGAAAGATTTGCTGTCTTCTCACCTTTCCCCAATCTAACAAATCTAGCCAGTGAGAATTTTACTGAGAAAAGCTGATTTCCTTTTCAAATGGGGAAAGAAATCAATTCAGAAGTTGATTGCAGACAACTGAGTGGGCAGGTGAGAGCGCTGGGATCTGCACTTTTTTTTTTAAAGACAGACTTATGATTTTATCCTATAAGATTAAGTACAATAACTCAAAGATTCTGCTGGGTGCGGTGACTCACGCCTATAATCCCAGCACTTTGGGAGGCCGAGGTGGGAGGTTTGTTTGACGCCTGGAGTTCAAGAACAGCCTGGGCAACCTAGTGAGACTCTGTCTTTATTTTTTTAAAATGACTATAACCACTTAATATATGTGAGTAGTTAATTATTATTATCTCCATGGTCATCATTTGAGTATATGTGTGCACAGAGGAGCAGGAGATGGCTCCAAAAGACACCCAAGGTCACCGTATGACTTCATTATATTCATAGCAATAATTGGAGATACCATTTGCTGGGCTCTTGGGTGTCCAACGTGTTGTGTGGACGTCCCCACTGAAACTTCACACAAACCCACACGATGTGGCTATCCTCAGCTGAGGAAGGCCAACCCTGAGGCCGGACACACTCAGCCCTTGCCTGATGTCACGCTTGAGCCCCTCCCTTTTTTTTTCTTTGGTTTGTTTGTTTGAGATGGAGTCTTGCTCTGTCACCCAGGCTGGCGTGCTGTGGCACGATCTCATCTCACTGCAACCTCCACCTCTCGGGTTCAAGCGATTCTCCTGCCTCAGCCTCCCAGAGTAGCTGGGACTACAGGCACGTGCCATCACACCTGGCTAATTGTTTTGTATTTTTAGTAGAGGCAAAGTTTCACCGTTTTAGCCAAGGTGGTCTCAATCTCCTGACCTCATAATTTACCCGCCTCAGCCTCCCAAAGTGTTGGGATTACAGGCGTGAGCCACACACCCAGCCAAGCCCTTCCCTTAACATCTGAGAGACCCAAAGTCTGGACCAGGACTTGGTGTCTCCAGGTGGAAAGCTCTGGTGGCAGCCAGCCCTGCTTCTTGCCACCTCTGCTCCTGTTTCTGGAGCCAGAGCTGGATGCTGTGACTGGTGCCAGAGAGTCCTGGACCCACAACCTTCATTCCTCCCTCAGTATGTCTCTCCAGCTCCACAAGGTGGCAGTATTGCACCGTGGTGGGCGCACCTGCCCCGAGCTTGGGGAGTGCAGATCCCGGGTAAGAACCTGCCCGCTCAGTTTTCTGCAAACAACCGGAGCTTCTCTGCAACTCTTTCTTTAAATCTATAAAGTGGGGGTGATAATAGGTCCTACCTCATAGGATGCTGAGGAGATTAAATGAGTTCACATTTATAAAGAGCTCAGAATAATGCCTGGTACAAGATGAAGTACGTTATGAGAGTAGCTGTGATAATGATGATGTTCTTGGTCAGGTTGATGGATGACTCATTTTGTTGTGTTGCTTGTGATTTGTGACTTTCTTTCCCTCTGATCTCTTTATATCCACGTCTCTGTGTGTCCATGCCTCCACTTTTTCCTCCGCCAAGGTCACAAACTCAGCCACCTCCTGGGGCCAGGCAGGAAGTATAAATGAGGGAAGCTGACTGTGTAGGAGCCAAGGAAAACCACAGGGTGCCCCTGGGGTGGCCACTCAGCACCTGCTGATGCTGGATTATGGCCGTGTGGGAATGCAGGCGTGATGTTGACTGATAACCGTGGCCTTTTCAAAAGAAACTTGAAATTTCCTGACCTTTTAATGCTCCTGATCCATTCAAACAAACAAGCCAACAAAAAAGTACAGAATCTAAGAGGCCAGATGTGTCTGCAGCCTCCATTTACTCAAGAGCGCCCTCTATGGGTGGCCCGGGTAGAGACCCTAAGGAATTGCTATGAATTTCACTCCATAACCAGAGGAGCCAGAAAGCAACATAGTCCTTTTATGAAACAGAAACGATAAGCCTCTCTCCTCTCCTTTCAGAAAGAAACCACAGCCGGCAGGGTGTGGTGGCTCACGCCTGTAATCCCAGCACAAGGGCTGAAGGTAATCACAAAGATCACCTGATCACCCATAAGAGGGAGACAGAAGAGTCAGTCGGAGAAGGGGGGTGAGTACACGAAGTAGAGGTCAGGATGATGCGACTGTTGGCTTTGAAGATGGAGGAAGTGGCCACCAGCCAAGGCATGCAGGTGACATCTTAAAGCTGGAAACAGTGAAGAAACAGAGCCTCCTCTGAGGCATCCTGAAGGAATCAGCCTGACACTTTGACTTTAGCCCAGTGAGACTGGCTTTGGATTCATGACCTCTGGCATTGTAAGAGAATGCCTCTCTTTTGTTTTCAGCCACTAAGTTTGTGGTAATTACCACAGCGGCAATGGGAAATGAATACAGACTCACATACTTGACAACAAATAAAATCAGGGTAAAGAGGAGGAGCCATCCTAGACAGGGGCTCAGCAGGGAACATTTAAGAAGAAAGCTGGACCAGGTGTAGTGTCTCATGCCTATAATCCCAGCACCTTGGGAGGCTGAGGCGGGCAGATCACTTGAGCCCAGGAGTTCAAGACCAACCTGGGCAACTAGTGGGACCCTGTCTCAAAAAAAAAAAAATTAAAAAGGAAAAAGAAACAGGTAAAATTAATCTTAGTAACTTACTTAACTTGATATATTCAAACTTGTCATTTCCACATGGAACCAATGTAAAAAAATCAATAAGGGAATTTATATTACGTATTCCACATCAGATCTTCGAAATTCAGTGTATATTTTTACACTCACAGCACATCTCAATTTGGATGCTATGTTTTTTCAGAAATATTTGATCTGCACTCGGAGCCCAGAACGTTTAGAGTTGAAAAAGATGATTCACGCACCCAGGTTGTTCTAAACTCACTTAATTAAAACTCTTTCCCACCTGCATTCTGATTCAGGGAGCCACAGGGAGACAGACAAACAGAGACAGAGTTGAAAGACTAGACAATAAACAGTGCTGTGGGCAGTGAGAAATCAGAGACAAAGACACAGAAACAGGAGGACAGAGACCAACACAGAGAGGAAAACAAAGACCGAGAGATATGAGAGAAGACAGGAGGAAAGCAGAGACAGAAAAAGACGGACAGAGACATAGGTGCCGAGCTACAGCGAGACAGAGACAGCCAAAGAGAGACAGAGATGGGAGGAGAGAGAGACACAGAGAGAGACAGACAGAGACACAGGCACGGGGCCCCAGACAGAGAGACAGAGAAGGCAAGGAAAGACAGAGACAGGAGGAAAAAGAGACACACAGGGCCAGAGAGACAGAGATCAGAGGGTCACAGAGGTCTGAGGCAGAGCGAGAGAGAGACGGAGTCAGAGAGAGACAGAGATGGAAAAGAGAGGCAGAGACGCACCAGGGTTCCTGTCCTGCAGCCCCAGCCTATGTCCTGTCCTGCCCAGAGTTATTTGGGGGTGCACAGGCCCAGGACAGAGTTGGGGTAGGGTCTCACTGGGGATACTTCCAGTCTAGCTGTTGGGAGAAACAAAGACAAGGGGGAGAGAGAGACAGAGATAGGGCCAGAGAGATAGGTAAAAAGAGAGCCAGAGGGCCGGGCGCGGTGGCTCACACCGGTAATCCCAGCACTTTGGGAGGTCGAGGCGGGTGGACACAAGGTCAAGAGATTGAGACCAGCCTGGCCAACATGGTGAAACCCAGTCTCTACTAAAAATACAAAACTTAGCCAGGCATGTTGGTGGATGCCTGTAATCCCAGCTACTCGGGAGGCTGAGGCAGGAGAATTGCTTGAACTCGGGAGGCGGAGGTTGCAGTGAGCCGAGATCGCGCCACTGCACTCCAGCCTGGCAACAGAGCAGGACTCTGTTGTCTCAAAAAAAAAAGCCAGAGAGAGAGACAGAGACATGGGGTGGGGTGTGAGGGAGAGGAGGAAGGAAGGAGAAAAAGGAGGAAGGAAAGAGAAAGAGGAGGAAGGAAGGAGAAAGAATGTTAAAGAGACAGAGACAAGACCCAGGAGAGGCAGAGAGAGAGACAGGGACATTCATGCCTCATCGTGGTCATCTGCCGGCACCACCCTCACCCGCGCCAGCTCCGCGGTCTACACCCACCCACTCCTTGGGTGATCTCATCCGGCCTCGTGGCTGTAAACACCACCTCTCCCCTGATGAGTCCCCAGTGTTTCTTTCTCGCCAGTCCTGACCTTGACCTGCCCCTCCGTGCTCCACTGCACCCCACACACACACCTGTGCTCGTGTCTCCACAAGATCCAAAGAGGCGCCGGCAGCGCAGGGGCTGAGACCAAGCCTCCACGCCATCCCTGGCCCCTCTGCTTCTGGCCCCCCACTTTCCATCCATCGGGCAGTAACTTGGGTCCACATGCAGAGGGGAGCCCACATCCATTCACCTGTCTTCTCCCTTGACCCCGTCACCTCCTACCTGGGCTGTCACCACCGGCCCCCGCCCCACCCCCGCCATCACTCTCCACGCTGGAAGTTTTTAAAAAGTAAATAAGATGACGTCACTCCATCCTCGTGCTTAAAATCCACTGCACTTCAGTTAAACCCAAACTCCTTAACCCTGGTGCGTAAACCCTTGGAGGCCTGCCCGGCTCCTTGTCTGCTCTCCTGCCCGCCCCACCCTCCTTTACCCGGAGCCAAGTTCTCCCCTGCACCGGGCAGCCTACCCTGCTGTGGGGGCCCTCCTCCCCCTCCTCCTCCCCACTTGGCTCTCGGCTTAAATGTTTCCCTTCTCTGAGACTCCCCGACCACCCCCTTATATGCTGATCCCTGAAGTTTTCCTTTATGTCTGTGACCCCCGGTGGGACGTTATCCCCAGTGGCAAGGACTTTGCTGGTTCCTCCCGTGGCCCCAGCACCTGCGCAGAGCTCGGAGCGTGGTGGGCGCTCAGCTGCTTTTCACCGAGCGAACTTTTTAGTTCTCCCACTCACTGGGAGCCTATGATGTGCCTGGCACCGTGAGCCTTTCCCCGAATTACCTCTTTGAATTCACTTCGGAAATGAGGCATAATGGTCACCCCAGTTTTACAGTTGGAAAAACTGAGGCTCATAGGAGTGCAGTTACTTGCCCAAGGCTCCAAAAATACCTCGTGATGTAGGCTGGATGTGAATCCGGGGAAATTTGCTGGAGAAGCACAGAAAGAGGGGGATGAAGTAGGTGGGGAGAGAAAAAGAGAGAGAGAGAGAAATTTAGTTTAAAGAGAGAAAGAACACGAGAGAGAACAGGACAGAATGAGAGAAAATGAAAGAAAACATGAGAGAATGAGAGAAAGAACAAGAGAAAGAAAATGAGAAATAGAGGCGAGAGAGGTATCTTGTGAGAGAGAATAAGAACATGAAAAGAGATAGAATGAGAGAGAGAGCAAAAAAGGGAGAGTGGAGTCTAGGATCTGGGCAGGGGTCTCCTCCCTGGGCCCCTGGCCCCTGCCGCCAGCCCCATCTGGGCCCCCGACCACTGCCTGGTCAGAGCTGAGGCAGCCTGAGAGAGTTGAGCTGGAAGCTCCCAGCACCTGACCCCTGGAATGTATCCCCTGGGGGGCAGGTCAGCACAGGCTGAGGATGCTTATAAGCCCCACGGAGGCCCCTGCGGGAGGCAGCACACTGGAGCTCAGTCCAGCAGCAGAATCCAGGAGCCCAGAGGTGGCCAGGTAAGAGGCCTGGTGGTCCCCTACTAAATGCCTGCTGTCTTCGGGATCCAACTCCCTACAGCTCCATGTCACTGGATTCTTAGACTCTGGGCCTTCTATCTCCACATCTCTCCAGATAGATCTCTCACTGTATCTAGATAGGATTCTCTCTCTCTCTCTCTCTCTCTCTCTCTCTCTCTCTCTCTCTCTCTGTCTCCCTCAGCCTCTCTGTCTCTCTGAACCTATGTCTCCATGTCTAACTCTCAGCTGTCTCTGAGGGTATCTCTCAAATGCTCTGCCTCTCTGGCTCCGATTCTCTGTGTCTTCCCTCTGTGCTTATTCATGGGTGGCTAGACACCATCTCTCCCCACTCATAGATGGCTAGATGCTTTCTCTAAACTTTCCTTTCTAACTAGTTCTCTCTCTCTTTGTCTCTCTGTCTCTAAATCTGTCTCTCTAAGAAACGGAGGGAGAAAGAGGGGGAGGGAGAGACTTGAAGATCCCCAGATGTGGCTGAGGCTCAGTCCTCATCCCCAGGTGCTGACGTGATGGCCACAGCGGGAAACCCCTGGGGCTGGTTCCTGGGGTACCTCATCCTCAATGTCACAGGTATCTGAGTGTGCATGTGTGTGTGACTGTCTGTGCTTGGGGGCACAGTGTTTGTTAATGTTCAGGCATGACTCAGTGTCCTCCTGTTTGTGACTGCAAAGCTCCCTGTGAGATGGTACCATGTCATCTGTCCCCCGTGGCTGTCCCCCTGCACCTCCTCGTATCGTGGTGAACGTGTGTGTGGCACTGTGCCTGGGTGTGTGGTTGTGCCTGAGAGACTCTGACAGTTTGTGCCTCTGAATATCTGGTGGAGTGACAACAGTGTAATGATGATGTGGGGACAGGGGAAGCCAAGGGTGCGGGACATTGTGCTTCCTGGGGAGTGATCCATTGCTGGGAATCTGTGGCTGTTTCCTGGGTCTTCAATCCTGAGATCCCCCTCTCCCATCCCTGAGGAACTCACCTAACAGAACTACATAATGGTGTTTTGGTGTGAATGGGCTTGTGGCTGGGTGTGACTGTGGGCAAGGTGAGGAAGGATAGGAGGACTGACTCTTTGAGCATCAGTCTGTGCAGACAAATGACCCAGTCCTGGCTCCCAGCAACAACTCCACCCCCTGAGCTTTAATGCACCCCAAAGGGACTTGATCCCACCGCTATGAGCCTAGACTCCTCTGTTGGAGCCCTGACCGTGGTTTTGTACCGTGATGGCACTAGTCTCACCTCCAGAGCCCACCCCACAGCCCTGACTCTGCCCCAGGAGCCCTGGTCCCACCTTCTGAGACTGCTCTACCTATAACCCCGTTCTTGAAGTCTTGATTGTGCCCCTGCGCTGTAACCCCAACCCCAGGAGCACTGATCCCGCCTTCTCAGCCCACCCCCTTGCCCTGACTCACCTCCCAGGAGCCCTGACTACCCTGAGTCCCTGACCACGCTCCTGGACAGTCATCACCAACCCTGGGAGCCCTAGGCCTATCTCCTGGAAGAGGGCCCCTGAAACTCTGACCACACCCCCTGCACAATAACCCCACCCCCAAAAGCCCTGGGCCTGCCCCCAGCCCTGACTCCGCCCCCAGGAGTCCTGAATGCTCCTGAAGCCCTCACCACGCCCCTGCACCGTAACCCCACCCCCAAGAGCCCTGGGCCCGCCCCCAGCCCTGACTCCGCCCTCAGCCCTGACTCCGCCCCCAGGAGTCCAGATTGCTCTTGAGGCTCTGAGCACGCCCATGCGTCGTAACCCCACCCCCAGGAGCCCTGGGCCCATCTCCTGGGCCCGCCCCCAGCCCTGACTCCGCCCCCAGGATCGCTAGTCTCTGGTACCGGCAGCCAAATCATAAACGGCGAGGACTGCAGCCCGCACTCGCAGCCCTGGCAGGCAGCACTGGTCATTGAAAACGAATTGTTCTGCTCGGGCGTCCTGGTGCATCCGCAGTGGGTGCTGTCAGCCGCACACTGTTTCCAGAAGTGAGTGCAGAGGTAGGGGAGTGGGCGGGGCCTGGGTCCGGGGGCGGGGCCTGGATGTCACCTTGGCTGAAGGCGGGAGCCTAAGATCAGGCTCATCCTGGGGTGCTCAGAGGGAAACAGCGGTGAAGGCTCTGGGAGGAGGACGGAATGAGCGGGGATCTGGGGAGCCCAGAGTGAAGGGCTGGGAGGCGGGAGCCTTGCTTTGGAAGGACTCAGAGAGCCCTGGGTTGAAATCCCAGCCCAGTGCTGAGTCTCTAGTGAACTAAGGCAGGTTCTTGTCCCTGAATTTTTGTGAATGAGGATTTGAGACCATGGTTAAGTAGCTCTTAGCAGGGTGTTTAGCAAAGAGGATGGAGTTGGGGTTAGGGAATGGGGATGGGAATGGGGTTGAAGATGAGAGTAGAGAGAAGGATGCAGTTGCCACAAAATTGACCTGCCCTCCTTGGCCCAGCTCCTACACCATCGGGCTAGGCCTGCACAGTCTTGATGCCGATGAAGAGCCAGGCAGCCGGATGGTGGCGGCCAGCCTCTCCGTACAGCACCCGGAGTACAACAGACCCTTGCTCGCCAACGACCTCATGCTCATCAGGCTGGACGAGTCCGTGTCCGAGTCTGACACCATCCGGAACATCAGCATTGCTTCCCAGTGCCCTACCGTGGGGGACTCTTGCCTCGTTTCTGGCTGGGGTCTGCTGGCGAATGGTGAGCTCAGGGGTGTGAGTCTGCCCTCTTCGAGGGGTCCTCTGTCCAGTCTCGGTGGCTGACCCAGACCTCTGTGTCCCAGGCAGAATGCCCACCGTGCTGCAGTGCGTGAACGTGTCGGTGGTGTCGGAGGAGGTCTGCAGTGAGCTCTATGACCCGGTGTACCACCCCAGCATGTTCTGCGCCGGCGGAGGGCAGGACCAGAAGGACTCCTGCAACGTGAGAGACAGGAAAGGGGAGGGCAGGCGACTCAGGGAAGGGTGGAGAAGAGGGGGACAGAGACACACAGGGCCGCGTGGTGAGATGCAGAGACAGAGACACACAGGGACAGTGACAACTGGCAGGAGAGACTGGGAGAAACAGAGAAATAGACATAGGAGTAAAGAGAAGCAAAGGAAGATAGAAACAGAAATAGAGAGAGACACGGGGAGGCAGAAACACACACACACACACACACACACACACACACACACACACACAAAATACGGTTGACAACAGAAGAACAACAGCATGGGGGCTGGGGGCGCTGTCCTCCATCCAACAGAAAATCCTCATATAATGTTTGACTCCCCAAAAATGTAACTACAAATAGCCTACTGTTGATGAGGGAGCCTTACCAATAACATAAATAGTCAATGTGTGCATACATTTTATGCATTCATGATATAACTTTGTTGGAATTTTTTGATATTTCCAAGCTAAGCAGTTCATCTGCAAATTTTTTTAAATTGTTGCAACTCTCCAAAATTTTTTCTAATATATTTATTGGAAAAAATCCAAGTATAAGTGGACTTGTGCAGTTCAAAACTAGGTTGTTCCAGGGTCAACTGTGTAACTCAGAGGGAAACAGTGACACAGATTCGGAGAGATGAAACACAAAGATAAATAGGAAAAACCAAGACTCTACAAACGGGCTGGGCGTGGTGGCTCATGCCTGTAATCCCAGCACTTTAGGAGACAGAGGGAGGCAGATCACTTGAGGTAAGGAGTTCGATCCTGGCCAACATGGTGAAATCCCGTCTCTACTAAAAGTACAAAAGTTAGCCGAGTGTGGTGGTAATCCCAGCTGTAATCCACCTGTAATCCCAGCTATTTGGGAGGCTGAGGCAGGAGAATTGCTTGAACCTGGAAGGCGGAGGTTGCAGTGAGTCGAGATTGCACCACTTCACCCAGCCTGGGCACCAGATTGGGACTCTTTCTCAAAAAAAAAAAAAAAGACTTTACAAAGAGATGCAGAGACACTGAGGCAGAGAAACAAGCCATGAAGGAGACAGAGAAGGAGAGACAAACAACAAGCCCAAGAGAAGCAGCCAGCATTCAGGATGCAGAACACGAGGGAGCAGGGTTAGGTGGCATCAGGGATCTGGAATGGGACTTCCAAGAGATATGTTGCTGGGCTGTGTTGTTGGTGGTGCTGTTTCTGTCTTTGTTTCTCAGTCTCATTTAATTCCTCTCTGATCCCATATCCATTTCCACCCCTCTGTGTTTCGGATTCTGACTCTTTCTCTCTTCACAACAGGGTGACTCTGGGGGACCCCTGATCTGCAAAGGGTCCTTGCAGGGCCTTGTGTCTTTTGGACAAGCCCAGTGTGGCCAAGTCGGCATGCCAGGCGTCTACACCAACCTCTGCAAATTCACTGAGTGGATAGAGAAAACCATCCAGGCCAGTTAACTATAGGGACTGGGACCCATGAAACTGACCCCCAAATACATCCTGCAGAAGGAATTCAGGAATCTGGGTTCCCAGCCCCTCCTCCATCAGACCCAGGGATCCAGGCCCCCATCTCCTCCTCCCTCAGACCCAGGGATCCAGGCCCCCAGCTCCTCCTCCCTCAGACCCAGGGATCCAGGCCCCCAGCTCCTCCTCCCTCAGACCCAGAGCTCCAGGCCCCCAGCCCCTCCTCCCTCAGTCCCAGGAGTCCAGGCCCCCAGCCCCTCCTCCCTCAGACCTAGCAGTCCAATGCCACCTAGACTCTTCCTGTACACAGTGCCGCCTTGTGGCACGATGTTGACCCAACCTTACCAGTATTAAAGTTGGTTTTTCACATATTTTGTCCCTTTCCCCTAGATCCAGAAATAAAGTCTAAGAGAAGTGCAGGTTCTGTTTCTAGTATCCTCCTTGCTTCCCCTTCCATTTAAGAGATTCTAGCAAATGGCTTTCCCTTCATAGGTCTCAGTTTCCCTATCTGAGAAATGGGAGCTTTGACCAGGAGGGCCACAGGGTTTCAGAGGGAATGGCCATTCACTGGGTAGTTAAGAGAAACCAGTGCCATGGATGTTGTCCAGTTTCTGAAAAGTCAAATCAGCAAATGGTAACTAGAGATTTTCTTGCTTAGTTTAACTATTCAGCTTTAGTTGATATCTATTCATTTTTGTCTTCTGACTGCATTTCAAGAAGGTTTAATTTACATCTGTCTCAGGACCCGACTGCTGTAGCTGGAGTCTGGTGGGAGGAACAGTGGAGAGGCCTACTGTGAGTGAGAGCTACAGAGACCAAGCAGCAGAGACAGGGGAGGTTGAGGGGCAGAATGGGGCAACTGAGGGGCAAGGAGATGGGAGACTGAATAAGTATACAGATAATTTGAACAATATGATTAACACACTGTACTTAATGCTCATATATGGAATGTTGCACCCAGTACCTGAAAAATGTAGAATCATTTCAAAAGACATACAACTACAATGGCTAAAATTGAAAAGAATGATAGCGCCAAGTCTCAGTTATATCTAGAGCAGCTTTAACTCTCCTACATTGCTGGGGGTGGGGGGGTGGGAGGTAAAATGGTACAACCATCAGGAGGCTGAGGCAGGAGAATTGCTTGAGCCCAGGAGTTCTTGCTATGAAGTGAGCTATGATCACACCAGCCTGGGTGACAGAGCAAGACCCTGTCTCTACAAGAAAAAACATTCATAGGACCGCAGGGGATGAATGGACAGGATATATGACCTTAGTGAATGGATGGACAGGTCATTTTACTCATCCCAGGTTTCCTTGTATAGACATGAACTTGATTACCAATTTTGCCTCAGATGGTTCTACAAGCAGCCTGGTGAGGTTGCCTATAAGAACAAAATGGTGACACTCGGGCCCCCGCGGCACTCCTTGCTCTGAAGAAAAGACAGACAGTTCAGATAAACTCCCTAGGATGATGCCAGATCTCAATTAGTTGGATAGAAGCATGTCCCGTCGCAGGGAGCAGGCCCCAGTGGTAGAAAGGGAAGGCCTCTCTGTGTTAGATGGACAAATAGTCCAAACAGCTTTTCATGATTAACCAGACAATGTTTTATAAAGGTGAGGTAGGAGATCAGCAGGACTTGTTTTCTGGTCACAACCCTGCTGACCAAAACAAGTTCAGACAGGATAAAATAAAATAAAAACAGCAGGAATGAACAGATGAAGAAAAAAGTGATCCCTATCTGCCCTCATTGCTCACTGGTATAGAACACCCTCACCAGTGCCATGACAGTTTATAAATGCCATGGCAGTGACCCAGAAGTTACCTCCCTTTCCATGGCAGTGACCCGGAAGTTACTTCTCCTTTCCATGGCAGTGACCCAGAAGTTACTGCTCTTTTCCTAGAAAGTTCTTGATAAACGACCCCTCGATTTGCACTGACCCATTACTTAATTTGCATGTAACTGAAAGTGGGTTTACACGAGTATAAATATTATTGCCAAGAACCCATAGGTTGCTGACTCTGAGCACACTGCCTACCATGTAGCCCTGCTTCTCAAGGAGCAGCACCGTTCAAGGAAGATTGCTGTCTCACACCACCAGCTCACCCTTGAATCCTGGGTGAAGCCAAGAACCCTCCCAAGCTAAACCCCAATTTCAGGGCTAACTTGTCCTGCAATAAAATGTCAGTCTCTTGTGACCCGCATGCAAAGAATCTTAACTCCAAAATGAAGACCTCAGTCACCAAATTCAGATTCTAGACTTTGAGCTTCTTCTTCCTGGAGATCAGACTGGTGGTCCAAGCTTCAGAATCAGACCAGTCTTTGGACTGTAGAACCAAGACTTCCATTTCTGAATTCCATGTTCCAGGTTCCAGTTTGATCAGAAGTAAGCAAATTACCCCTGAGGGCCAAATTCAGCTGCTGTGTGTTTTTGTAAATAACATTTTGTTGGATCATAGTCAGAATAATTCCTTCGTGTGTTGTCTATGACTGCTTTCATGCTGGGACAGCAGAAATGAGCAATTACAGCAAAGACTGTCTGGCCCACAAAGCCTAACATAATTACTTTCTGGACCTTTGCAGAAATAGTTTGCTGATGTCTGGTCTAGATTTCAGATGCTTCACTCAAACCCCGAAATCCCAGAATTCAGATCCCAGGCTCTAGATTTCACAGCACCAACTGGAGATTCCGAAAGCTGAGTCCAGACCTCAGACCCAGGCTCCAAACTCTATTCCTCTGCTCTAGATTCCCAACTCCAGACCCCTGACAAGACTCCAACCACCCTCCAGAGATCCAGCGATCTCTCCAATGAGAAATCCACTGAAAGAAACAGGAAAGAGTGATGGAGAGAGTGTCAGCCACAGAGAGACAGATACAAAGAGACAGTGTGTGAGTGTGTTAGTTGTCTGTCTCAAAGACAGACAGAAACAGGCAGACAGGCAGTACCCTGACCGAGAAGCTCAATAGAGAAATACAGTGATAGAAAGAGTCTGTGGCCATTCGCTCATTCTCATTTATTAAGTACCTATCAGTTACTTACTATGTGCTAGGCACTGTTTTAGGGGCTTTGGATAAACCAGTGAACAAAACTGGGAAATACCCTTGTCCTGGTTGTAGCTGAGAGATACAAACAATAGAAAATAAATCCAATAAAATAAATGACAAATTAGATATATATATTTATACGTGTTAACGTAATACTGTATATTCACACAAATCATATACAATTAAGTTAAATAAAAGGAAGATCAGGGAGAGGGAAGTTTGCAGTGTTAAAAAGATGACAGATGTTCCATAAACTGGTGAGTGGACAAATAAACAGTAGTGCATCTATACAACGGAATCCTATTCAGCAGTAAAAATGGAACAAACCGCTGGTAGCTGTGTGACCTTTGACAAGTTACTTAACCTCTCAGTTACTTAACTCTGTGAAATGGGGCTAATAATAAAATCTTCCAGGTGAGGTTGCCATGAAAGTGAGTTACTGCCTCAGCCTCCTGGGTAGCTGGGATTACAGGTGCCCGCCACCACACCTGGCTAATTTTTGTGCTTTTTAAAAATTTTTTTAGTGGAGATGGAGTTTCTCCATGTTGGCCAGGCTGGTCTCAAACTCCTGACCTCAGCCTCCCAAAGTGCTAGGATTACAGGTGTGAGCCACTGCACTGGGCCTGTTTCTGGATTATTATATCACTCAAATTTACCATGTGACTGAATCTCTGTGGTTGCACCTATTTGGTTCAGTCTCATGTGCTCTGTGTGTCACTGTGTGAGCACGCTGTGTGAGTCACCCTGCAGCTTTGCAAAAGTGTGTGCAGCTGAGTGTGATGTCACATGGGAGGTTGTGCCCCTGTGCCTGTCACCTGTCCTGTGTCCCTGAGCCAGACTCCAGGGTTCTGACATGTGGCTGCGTGTTGACTCATGCCCTGCCCACTGGTGCCTTGGAAGGCTGTGTGGGACAGCAGTTAAGGAAATAGGCCATGGAGCCACCCTGCCTGGGTTCAAAGCCCTGCCCTGCCATTTCTTACCTGGGAGACTCTGGGCAACTTCTCTAACTTCTCTGTGCCTCAGTTTCCCCACTTCAGAATGAAGACCATGTTCCTACCCACTTTAAGTGGTAATCTGAGTGTGGATAAATATTACAAATACTCTTCACCCTAAATGGTCATCTGAACACGGATTACATAATACATGCCTGTCAGCACCAGAATGCCGGGTCCACAGGTGACTGCGAAACTATGAGCTGTAATTATCACTGACATGAGTATGTCTCATCAGCCAGTGTGCTCCCTGCTGGCAGAGAGGGTTTGGAGGTTTGGAGGATGAAGGGCAGGTACAAGGGCCTCAGCTGCATAGCCATTTCTTTTCTTTTTCTTTTTGTTTTTTGAGATGGAGTTTCACTCTTGTTGCCCAGGCTGGCGTGCAATGGCACAATCTCAGCTCACCACAGACTGGGCGTGGTGGCTCAATCCTGTAATCCCAGCACTTTGGGAGGCCAAGGAGGGCAGATCACCTGAGGTCAGGAGTTCGAGACCAGCCTGGCCAACATGGTGAAACCCCATCTCTACTAAAAACACAAAAATTAGCCAGGCATGGTGGTGGGCGCCTATAATCCCAGCTGCTCAGGAGGCTGAGGCAGGAGAATTGCTTGAACCTGGGAGGCAGAGGTTGCAGCGAGCTGCGATCGCATCACTGTACTTCAATCTGGATGACAAGAGCAAGACTGAGAAAAAAGAGAGAGAGAAAGAAAGAAAAGAGAGAAAAAGAAAGAAAGAAAGAGAAGAAAGAAAGAAAGAAAGAAAGAAAGAAAGAAAGAAAGAAAGAAAGAAAGAGAAAGAAAGAAAGAAAGAAAGAAAGAAAGAAAGAAAGAAAGAAAGAAAGAAAGAGGGGAGGGACGGACGGGAGGGAGGAACCAAGGGAGGGAAAAGAAAAGAGAAGGGGACTGTATGCAGAAAACCGGGAGATATGCAGTCAAGTAGCATCAGGGAAACAAAAAGGTCAAAACAAAAGGTCAAAAAAGGCCATGAAGCATCTTCCAGTTCTCCTGGAATGTGTGTTCTGGAGGAAGGCAGCCATCACGCAGGGACTCTGATTCCCCAGAGGCCGCCATGCTGAGAGGCTGCCCGTAGGCACTTGGTGCAATCCTAGCCTAGTTCAGCGTTTCAGTCACTCCAACTCAGGTGCCTGACATGTGAATGAAGGAGCTCCAGATGACTCCAGTACCCAGTCTTCTAGTCACCCCCAAACCTTTGAGTTTTTGGTGGCAGAGACAAGCATCTCCTCTTTCTTTGGGTCTCCCTGCATTTTTCTGTGCCTTATCCTAATTCCCAACACATAATCCATAAGCGTGACAAAATGGTTGTTTTACATACTATGATTAGGGTGGTTATTCACAATCATGCTATATATATATGCTACATATATATTCACAATTATGCTATAATTCACTATTGCTGTATAATCAATAAGGAGAGCCAGAGAGAAATAGAAACACACAGAGAGAGACACAGAATCAAGAGGTTGAGACAAGGGGTGGAGAGAGAAGTCCAGGGGAGATGCCTAGAGGTGAAGAGGAGAAAAAGAAATGCAAATATAAACTATAAAATGAGTGCAGTCATAAAGGACATAGCTATAGGGATACAGTCATTGGATGAACTCAGGAATCCCATCCCCAACTCCAACTCCAAATACAACCACACCCTCAACCCCATCCCAACCCTACACCACCCCAGTCAGCAGCTCCACGACCAGTCTTATCCCGAATCCCAACCCGATTCCCACTCCAACAGGAGAGCTGCCGACAGGGGCTGAAAGAGCAGGACCAGGTGGGCCCAGAGCTCCCAGAGGAACATTCCAAGGGCTGGGAGTGGAGTTCAGGAGAGCAGGGAAGCTGGTTTTCGGAAGGCCTGTCCCTGCCTGCCTGGCTGCAATTTTATTGTCTGTTTGGGTATTCTCCATCAGCGTTTCTCCAGTTTTGCCCTTAGATCTCTGTGTCCCTACCTGTCTTGGGTCTTTCTGTGAGCCTGGGCTTCACTGTTCTCTATCTCTCTCCGACTCTGGGTCTCGGAGTTTCTCTCGGACATGCTGTGTCAATCTGCTCTGACTCTGCCTGTCTTGCTGTCTCCATCTCTCCCATTGTCCATGTGCTTCTGCCTTGCTCTCTCTCTGTCTTTGTCTCTTTTGGCATCTGTCTCTGTATATGTGCATCTCTCTTTGTCCCTTTCTGCAGCTCCCCCCACCCTCAGCCTCTTTCCTCAACTGGGAGACTCTGAGGGCCCCTGGTCTGCAATGGGTCCCTGCATAGCTTTGTGTCCAGGAAAAAGCCCAAAATGGCCAATCAAACATACCGAGTGTCTACACTAACTCTGCCTCTTCGCTGAGTGGATGAAGCAAACCATCCAAGCCAGTTAGCCACATGTGGTGCCGGGACCAACACCATCCTTTGAAATTCACCCTCAGGCTGAAGCCTCCAGCCAAGGTGCTCAGACCCTTCCTCCTTCAGACCCTGGAGTCCAGGACCCAGCTCCTTCAGATGGTGTTCACCCCATTTGACAGGTGGGGAGACTGAAGCGTGGAGGGTGGCTGTGTTAGTCTGTTCTTGCATTGCTATAGAGGAGTATCTGAGACTGGGTAATTTACAAAGAAAATAAACTTAATTGGCTCACAGTTATGCAGGCTGAACAAGCATGACACCAATATCTGCTCAGCTTCTGGTGAAGGCCCAGGAAGCTTAAAATCATGGCAGAAGGCGAAGTGGGGGCAGGTGTGTCACACTGAGAGAGAGGAAGCAAAGAGAGGAGGAGGGTCCTAGATTCTTTTAAACAACCAGATCTCGTGTGGATTAATTGAGCAAGAACTCACTTGTCACGAAGGAGATGGCACTAAGCCATTCTCAAGGGATCTGTCTGCATGATGACCCAATCACCTCCCATCAGGCCCCACCTCCAGTATTGGGAATCACCTTTCAACATGAGATTTAGAATGGATAAACATGAAAACCATATCAGCGGCAGAGCCTGGGAGCCACAGATCAATCCCGATCTCAAGACCTCTTTCTACAACAATGATGGGGCCAGCAATGACATGTCAAGAGAAGGAAGAAGTCCTCAGAAGAAGACCCTTGTGGCCCAAACCCCACACCTACTTAGGAAAGGACCTGATGTTCCACAGAAGGAAGAGTGGCTGAAGTTGACTGACTACTTACAAATCATGCCTTAACTCATTCAAACCTCAGTGACCTTTGCATGAGATGAATATTACCATATTTTCATCAAATCTATGATGGCAGCATCGCAACATGCCCTGCTAAGGTGTGAAAGTGCCTCCAATGAAACTACGATATGCCATTGATTTCAAATATGCCCATTTTCAGACACATCAAGAAGGAAGTCAGAGAACTTATGAAATGGGGTAATGTCAGAGGCATCTGAACCAGAGAGACTCCATCTTGAATAGGAGCTGGGCACAATGAGGCTGAGATCTACTGGGCTGCATTCCCAGACAGTGAAGGCATTTTAAGTCATAGGATGAGATAGGAGGTCGGCACAAGATACAGTCATAAAGACCTTGCTGATAAAACAGGCTACAGTAAAGAAGCCAGCCAAATCCCACCAAAGCCAAGATGGCAACGAGAGTGACCTCTGGTCGTACTCACTGCTGCAATCCCCTCAGCACCATGACAGGTTACAGATGCCATGCCTAAGTTACATGGCAGGAAGTTACCCTATATGGTCTAAAAAGGGGAGGCAAGAATAATCCACCCCTTGTTTAGCATATCATCAAGAAATAACCATAAAAATGGGCAACCCGCAGCCCTCAGGGCTGCTTTGTCTATGGGGTAGCCATTCTTTTATTCTTTTACTTTCTTAATAAACTTGCTTTCACTTTACTCTACAGCCTTGTCCTGAATTCCATCTTGTGTGAGAACCAACAACCCTCTCTTGCGGTCTGGATCGCGACCCCTTTCTAGGAACATTAATATTATTCCCACGTAACAGCTGAGGACACTGAGGCGTGGGCTGCCTAAGACACAAGTCCCAGGTCCACAGTGGAGCGGATTCTGCTGGGCCTACCCTCAGAGGCCGGACAGGTAGTCAAGGAAGTGACCATATCCTTGGGACGCAACAACTGTCAACTCTAGTGAGTGTATAGTCCACAGAGTGAGCCTCAGCATCTGCACTGTAATTGAGCTCATTCAAGCAACGCTGTCTTCCATAAAGATCTTCCCCTCTAGAGAGCGCATTTTTTTGTTGTTGTTGTTGATTTGACAATTTGAGATTTATTTGGGGTTTTAAAAAATGCACAATTGAGGCTACAGCCTAATTATTTTCCTTTGTCGTCCCTGCTTTTTCTTTTTTTTTTTTCTTTTTTTTTCTTTTTTATTTTTATTCCTTACCTGTCCTCAGACTGACCCTTTACTCATTATCATAGTAAAAACACAGCCCTGGGTAGAGACTTAAGACACTAATGAGGCATGCGACAGATGAACAAGCATATGCAGCCACTGTGCCACCCAGAACATGCTTCTAGTAACACCTCTTCCTACCTCCTTATGAACAGTCGTGTAAAACTCCCATAAAAGGAGCCTTCCTCGTGCCAGCTTTTGCTGTCTCATCTTACAAGCAGTCTGCTCTGAATCCTCTCTCTCGAGGCGTACTGTCTATTCCGCACCTAACTTTCAATATATTCTTTTTCTTTTGCAGTAAGTTACTCTATGCTACACCTCCTCTGTCGTTTAAATTCTTTTAAACTAAAAAGACAAGAACCAAGGTATCACAACAACTGTCAACACCTCTGTCCCTCGGGAACTGTCTTCTAAAGCTCTTGACTGCTTCATGAGCTGCCTTACCCAGGAGATCATGCCCCCATCACTGTAAAGCAGGCAGTGGCTGACGATGCACAGAGCTTGAGGAACAGAAGCCAGGCATCCTCTTTCAAGGTGGGGGCTTTTTATTTACTATTTTTGAGACGGAGTCTCACTCTCATCAACCAGGCTGGAGTGCAGTGGTGTGATCCCCACTCACTGCAACATCCGCTTCCCAGATTCAACGCCCGGCTATTTTTTTTTTTTTTTTTTTTTTTGGATTTATAGTAGAGACAGGGTTTCACTGTGTTGGCCAGGCTGGTCTTGAATTCCTAGTCTCAAGTGATCCACCCACCTTGGCCTCTCAAAGTGCTGAGATTACAAGTGTGAGCCATGGCACCCAAGCAAGGTGGAGGCTTTGTAGGGGCAATTCATTCTCCAGAGCCACCGTTAGGCTCAGGCTGAAGGGTGACTCAAGCCAAGCCCACATCATGTCCCTCCTTGGCTCCTTCCCCTACACTATTCTGTCTTCTTCACCTACTTCTGATAGTCCTCTGTTAATAAATCTCTTTCACAGCAACCCAAATCTCAGGGTTTTCTTCAGTGGCAGCGGACCTAAGATGCAGGGCTGGTGGGTGGCACCACCGGGACCACCTACCTGACAGCGGTCCCTGAGCCAGATGCAGCTCCCAAACCCCTCTGCCCTGCCACGACCCAGCGTGCTGTCCATTTGCAGTGCAAAGACAATCAAACATATTCCTTCCATAAAAGACAAATAAAAAAATAAATAAAAGCAATGAAGACGATAAATGTGTATCAGAACCACAAACCTTCCGGAAACAGAAAAGGACTTAAGCCTCAGCATAAGGCCGAGTGCAGTGGCTCACACCTGTAATCCCAGCACTTTGGGAGGCCGAGGTGGGCGGATCACTTCAGGTCAGGAGTTCGAGACCCCTTGGCCAACATGGTGAAGTGCCATCTCTGATCATGACATGATTCCTTGGAGCACGCCACCACAGACCAGTGGGCTCCCCAAGTCACCCTGGGAGCTCCAGGTGGGGAGGGTGAGAAAGGTGGCAACCAAGCTCTGCCCAGGCAGCCCCAGCTCTCAGACCTGGAACTCCAGCACCTACTCTGAGAGGAAGGTTGGTAGGGATTCCCACAGAGGGGACAGGGCTCCAGTCCTGGCAGATAGGGAAAGGCCTTCGGGGCCCAGCTCCTGCACAGGGGGCAGGGTCCAGGAGGACAGTCCCTGCAGACAGGTCAGTGGGAGGAGGGGAATGACCATCTGCAGGACGCTCCCCCGACAGGTGCATCGCAGGGGTCACCTCTCCAAGACTGGTCTCCAACTAGACGCCCCCTCCTCAGGGCACTGGGAAGCCATGGAGGGCTGTGAGCAGGGCTGGGCAAGGTCAGTTCTGAGGTCAGAATGACCTGCTGGGGGACCAGGTTGGGGATGGAGTAGAGAGGAGAGACTGATGGCCAGGAGCCTGTGAGGGAGGCTGGGTGAGGGCCCAGGTGGGGACACGGCCTGGAGCCACCCCCAGGTCATCCTCATCATCACTCCCCCCACACCCCTGCCACCCTCCCTCCCTGCAGTCTGATCCCACAGGGAGGCCAGTGGCAGCCTCTGGACACCTGAGCCAGGCCCTGTCCCGCTTCTGTCCAGCACCATCCACAGCTCTCGACCCCTCATTGGGAAAGCAGCGTCCTCCTGTGGCCCAGGTGAGGCCCTGTAGGAGGGGCCTTCTCTTCCCTGTGCAAGGCCACCTCGCGCCCGTCCCTGATCACTCCAACCACACAGCCTCCTCACCAATCCTCACACCCTCCAGGCCCCTCCTCCCAGGCCTGAGCAGGTGCTGTTCCCTCTGCTCCCCCAGGTGGAGCTATGCGCCCAACACTGCCCTCCACCCTGAGAAGCCACAGTGAACACACAGAGCATCCCCTCCCTCCTGCAGCCCCCTTGCTGGTGAGGGGCACAGGCAGAAACAGGGACCACAACAGACCTGGAAATGGCTAGAGAAAGATGGAGATGGAGGGATGAGGAGAGAAGAGAAGAAGGGAGATGGGGCAGGGGAGCTGGGGGACGGTCCCCAAAGAGAGAACAAGAAACACAAAAATGTGTGGTTGGGGAGGAAAGATATAAAGTCCTGGAGAAATAGACAGTGAGTGAGAGGAGAGAGGGATGTGGCAGTGTCAAAGGCAGAGACAGAAACAGGGGAAGGAGAGGGCTCAAGAGGACAGAGGGGTGAGAGGTAGAGGGGAGGGTGGTGGGCAACAGGGTGAGCAAAACAGAGGCCGGTGAGAAGGAGAAAAGACAGGGAGAGCAAGAAACAGGCCCGGGGAGAGGGAGGAAGTGGGAACAGAACCCGGAAGAGAGCGAGAAGCAGACAAATGGAAAAGGGCTCTGGAAGTCCGAGCGAGAACTAGAAACAGAGGCAGAGAGGAAGGAGGGGTGACCGAGTGTGGGAGAGAAAAGGGACGGAGGCCTTGGGGAAGGGTGGGGGCAGGTGGGGAGGAGGGGAGGCCTGAGAGCAGCTCAGCTGCAGCTGGGTGCGGGCTCCCCAGGGGTGGATGGCCTGGCCTGAAGTCCAAGGTCGAGGCCCCCTTCCCTCCCCAGCACCCTCCCCGACTTTCTCACCACGGCCTTCTCTTTCCTGCTCCCTCAGTTCCCCACCCAGCTCCCGCTGAAACCAGCCTTCCCTGTGTCTCCCCAGACTGGAGGAATGTCCTGTGGGGGGCTGGGCAGAGGGAGAGGTGCCCCTTTCCAGACACACACGTTGAGAATAAAGCCCTTCCTTTGTTCTTGGGCCTCCCTTAGGCCCATCTGGGTGTGTGTTTAGTAGGGATAGGAGAGCGGTGAGGTAGAGACCCAGAGAGAGAGATGGGCAGAGAGCTGGAGGGTGAGACACAGTGACAGGAGATGCCACAGAGAGACCCAGAGGCAGACAGAGACGGGAGACACAGAGAAGAGAGAGGGAGATAGAGACTAAAACACAGTCACACAGAGACACAAGCAGAGCCAGATCCCAAGAGACCCAGCAAGACCCAGGCAGCCTTGGGGAGGGAGATCCAGCCCAGCTCTGCCTTCCCATGGGAACTGCCTTCCTCTCTGCCTCAGCCCCCAAGTCTTGCCTGAGGTTATCCAAGGGGAATGCCACTGGCCTCAATCCTGTGGCAGCATAGACGCCCTCCTCCCGGACCCCAGGCCCCTACTCACTCGCTGATGCAATGGGCAGCTGTGAGCACCCACTGGGGGTGCACCAGGACGCCCCCACACTGGAAGGTGCTGTAATGGTACAAAGCCGCCTGCCAGGGTTGGGAATGTGGATTACACTCCCAGCCTCCCACAATCCGGGACTGAATCGGGGGCACAGCACCTGCAGAGGTGGTGCTGGGTCAGGAAGGGCAGGGTTGGTAGGAGACGCCAGGGACGAGGCTAGGAGAGGGAGCTGGGCTGTGGGTTTGAAGGGACATTGTGGGTAGAGGACCAGGGCTGGAGGTCTGGGGACACGGGCAAGGGGTGTTGGGAAGAGCTGGGACTCTAGACCCTTCTCTGGGCTTTTGGGGTGGTGTCTGGACCTGGTGGGGAGATTTCATGCTCTGACAGCAGAGCAGCCTCCAGGGATTAGGGCAGGAGACAGGAGACAGTGTCAGGAGTAGACACTGCATCTAGGTGTCCGGTCATTTGGGGTCTTGGGCTGGGGGATGGGAGGTGATGGGTTAGGAGAGTGAAAAGGGATTCTGGAAACCAGGGATCAAGGTGCCAAGGATGACAGAGCATCAGAGGCTTGCTGAAGAAGAATGTGGAGGGCTAAGGGGCTCCCAGGCTAGGGAAACAGGACCTGGGTTGGGCTTTTGGGGTTCAGGAAAAGATGCAGCTTTAGGGAACCAAGTCTGAGAGGTCAAGAAGAGCATCTGGATTGAGGAGTTTGGGGGTGATGTGGGGTCCCTACATTGGGGTTGGAAGGGGCCAGCTCGGCTGGGAGAGTTAGATTTCAGCACTTGCCGGTTAAAGGGTAAAAGAAAGGGCCATGGTTAAGGCTAGGGGTGGGTCTGAAAAGTTTTGGGGTCCTTCCTGTGAACCAGGAATGGCAACCTGAGAACAGAATTGGGGTCAGGACTGGGAAGGGGCTCAGGAGGAGGGAGGGGTGAGTGACAGTCCTTCTGGGATGGGGTGACGAATGGGATCTTTGTTTTTTATGGGGATGGGGTTTATGATCTGAGGGTACTGGAGGGATGTGGGGTCCTCTTGGAGGCAATCCCAGAATAGGATTGGAAAAGTGGTCAAAACAGGTGCCTAGCAGCTGCGGGAATGGAATGCAGGACCCACTTGATGTGAGGTTGTAGAATCACATACTGGTGGACTTGGGGGAGGCCAGGGCAGAAGGTCTGGCTGAGAAGGCATTCGGGATCCTTGGGGTGGGGTTCTAGAAAACCAGAGCTGTGCAGGAACGATTCAGGTGGAGAAGGGCTGGGGTCTGGGGTGGGATGGAAATTCCCCAAGGGAAGGAGCACATGGTGGGAGGGTGAGGCTGTTTTTCCTGGGAGAGCTGGGGGTGCTGAGTGGGTAGGGACATTTGCAGAGTCCCCCCCCATACCAGATGGGGGAATCCCACATGCCAGTTTGGGAAGCAGGGTTGTCTGGTGAAATTTGGAGGAGCTGGGAGGACTGGGGGGACCAGATGTCAGGGTCTGAAGGACACAGTTGAGAGCTGACAGCTGGATGGAAAAAATCACCAGAGTGTGGCGGGATTTGTAGACTCAGGAGCCAAATGGGTGGCCGCAGAGAACTAGGGGGTAGGAGGGGATGATCAAGGGTCCTGTGGGGTTGGGGAAGCCCATGGGAGAGCTGGGTCCTCCAGAGAGAGACAGAGATGGCCCAGAATCCGCCCCTTTGGTAAAGCGGTGGGACAGGGAGTTGAGTAGGGAAGAGGAGAAAGTACTGAGGCTTCCTGGGAGGAGCAGGGATCTGGTGTGGGAGTGAGGACTGTGATAACATGGAGGGGCTGGGGTGGAATTTTAGGGTGGGCCCGCATGAGATAGATAAGAACCCGGGCATCCCAGACCGCGGTGGACTGTGAGCTGGAGGGATGATGATGGAGTGATGGAGGGGAAGGGCTTATCGGGGGGTGAGGGCAGCAAGAAAGGGCCCGCTCCCCCTCCCGCGTCCCCCCACTGTCTCACCAGTCCCCCCCAGGGACAGGGCGAGGCACAGGACCAGGAACCACATGGTGACAGATGTGTCCAGGGCCCGGCAGGTGGAGGAGCTGGGGAACCTCCCTGGGGAGCCTTTTAAAAGCCCTTATCCCCTCAGAGCCCCACCCATGCCCTGCTGGCACCCAGATGTTGGCCAAGGCCCTTCCCCTGTTGCCTGGGGGCTGGACAACCTCCCCCCCTTATCCCCAGAGCTGCAGACGGGAGGGAGAGCCAGCACCTGTTCTGCAGTCCCTGGATCACGCTGGACGCATTCCTGGGGCTGAAGCCAGGTGGGGCAGGGCCTGTGGCTCTGGGGCTTTGCTCTGGGGAACAGCCTGTGAGGCAAGGGGGACTGAGGGGAAGCTGAAACAGGAGGGTGGAGGAATCAGTGACCCCCGTACAAAGCCCCATATACCTAAGCTCCAATTAAGGCCCTGCACCACTCAGAGCCAAGATACCAGCATCTCAGCTGCCAGCTTCCCCCGAAATATAAGCCTTGGCCTTCAGAATGCCCTGGTTCTTGCACTCCCAGACCCAGGACCTAGGTCCCCAAAGCCACTGTTCCTTTCATAATAAAATTTTGGGGTACACACCACCACATTCCTAGTGCCTCCAGATCCAGGAATGTGAAGTTTCAGGGGTCTCCCAGGGTGAGTTCTTTAGCATTACAGGACCCAATGTCCCTCCTAAACAATGCTAGGGTCCCAGTCAGCCACCCACTTCTTGCACCAGTTATGGGTGCTCAATGTCCTGCCCTCCAAAGCCCCAGAGATCTGACAACCTTCCCTCCCAGGTCAAGATCAGGCTAACCACAGATTCCATTGACCAACCCCCATTCTACCAGTACAATATTTAGGTCTCAAGAGCCAGGTTCATGTACTTCAACATTCAGCGACCTTGAACATTACATGTTGTGGTCGCTGAAGACAATTAGGAATTAGATTCCTGCAGCCTCAATGGTAAACCCATAGGCTTCTAACATGTTGTCTTGGCTTTTTGGTAAAATCAAAGCAGCTCAGAGTTCTAGCCTCTGCTGTATATCAGGAACCTGGCTAAGAAAAGGACAATATTTGCCTTTTTGCCATGGCTACCAGGAATCCCAGAACTAAATCTTTTTTTTTTTTTTTTTTTTTTTTTGAGATGGTGTCTTGCTCTGTCACCAGGCTGGAGTGCAGTGGCATGATCTCGGCTTACTACCACTCTTGCCTCCCAGATCCTCCCATGTCACCCTATCAAGTAGCTAGGATTACAGGCGTGTACCACCATGCCCAGCTAATTTTTTTGTATTTTTAGTAAAGATGGGGTTTCACCATTTTGGCCAGGCTGGTCTTGAACTCCTGACCTCAAGTGATCTGCCCTCCTTGGCCTCCCAAAGTGCTGGGATTACAGGCATGAGCCACTGTGCCCAGCCTAGACCTAAATGTTTTTTTTTTTTTTTTTTTTGAGATGGAGTCTCACTCTGCCATCCAGTTTGGAGTGCAATGGTGAGATCTTGGCTCACTGCAACCTCTGCCTCCTGGGTTCAAGAGATTCTCCTGCCTCAGCCTCCAGAGAAGCTGGGATTACAGGCGCCCAGCACAGCACCTGGCTAATTTTTGTATTTTTAGTAGAGACGGGGTTTCAACATGTTGACCAGGCTGGTCTCAAAACTCCTGACCTCATGATCTGGCTGCCTTGGCCTCCCAAAGTGCTGGGATTACAGGCATGAGCCACCATGCCCAGCCCATACCTAAATCCTAAAGAAAAAGCCATTTTTGGTCATCTAATGTCTGCTAGGTCCTTTAACTGGGATGCAGAGATAGAGGGTATTACTCAGTGCCAGACACTATTTTAATCAGTTCAGACAAATCATCTGATTTCATCCTCACAACAGCCCTTTGAAGTCAGCGATTAGATGGTCTCATTTTACAGATGGGGGAACCAAGGCCAAGTGAGATTGAGTCTCTTGTTCAGGATCACACACGGCTGGTCATGTGTGTTGAATGAATGGAGCCTTGCCTCAGGCCATTTCTCCTCACCCAGGGATCAGGGTGGTGGGTGAAAGGAACAGTGTACAGTGTTTCTGGGTTTCCCTTTAACCCCAGAATGAAGTCACAGAAATTCCTACAGAGAAACTTGGATCAGTGCTTTGTTATCTTGGCATTAAACGGGTGACCTTGAGCGCCAGCTTTGTCCTCAGGTGGGACAAGTCCTTGGCTAACATCTGGGCCTTGGACAAGGTCTTGGGGGATGGCTCCATTCTGTTCCATGTCAAGTGGGGGTGCTGGCCAGCTGTGGGGGCCTCTGCTCAGTCAGGGCCCAGTCAGTTCCTCTTCATGGTTTCCCTGATCCACTTCACGTAGCGGCAGACTTTGGTATAGACACCAGGCTTGGTGGTATTGTCGCAAGGGACATCACCCCAGGACACAATGCCCTGTAGGATTCCCCCACAGACCAAGGGTCCCCCGGAGTCACCCTGTGGGGAAAAGAGGGGGTCCCAGGTTGAGTGAAACCTCCTGTATTCAGTGCACTCATCCTCATCCTAATCACCATTTGCAATCTCACCCCAAACCCAATCCATCCCCATCCCAGGGAACCCCAACCCAACTCAACTCAATACAGCCCAGTTTATCTCAAATGGAGCCAACCCCACCCCACCCCCAATTCAACACAGCTTGATGCAACTCACCCAACCTATGTCCGGGGCAGTCTCACCCCGTGAACCCCAATGCGACTGAACTAAGCTAAGTGCAGCTCAGCCGCCATCCTCACCATTCAAAATCAAACCAAACCCATGCCCATCTCACAACCCAATCCCAATCTTCATGCCTTCTGCATTCCAAACAAAATCTACCCCATCCCAATTCAACCCTCACATATTTCCCACCCAAAATCAAACCAAACCATTCCCATTTTCAGCGCCAACCCATGCCATCCCAAACCAACTATCACATTGTCTACCTCAAACAATGCAATCCCCACCTATAACCCCAACTCCAACCTCACCCTATTCTAACTTCTCTTCCTACTCAAAGTCTAACCCTAGCATCTTCTCTGGCCCAGAGCAAAGAAAATCCAACCCCGTCCCCACTCCCATACCTGTCCCCATCCCTCTTCCTCTGCCTGATGGCCCCCCTGGGCTCTGACCTCACAGGATTCCGCGCCTCTGCCCTCTGCGCCTGCACACACCATGGTGTTCGTCAGGCGCCCTGGGTAGTTCTTGTCACAAGATGCGTCGGAGATAATGCTGATGTTGGCACAATGCAACGTATCTGGGAGACTCACTGGGGAGGACAGTGTACTTGGAGCAGATCCATAAATTCTGGCCCTTGTCCCCTCCGCCCAAGAGCCCTGGAGTATAGGATTCCTTGAGGCCTCGTATCCAGCTCCATCCTTTCACGCACCTTGTGACTGGGGGCTCCTTGTGGTCCCAGGCTCGTTGTGGGACACCAGGCCCCAGCCAGACACCACACAGGCCTCCCCCGGGTGGGGGCAACGCGTGGGTAGCACCACGGGGCGCACCTGGGGGGTCAGACGTGCAGGCTGGACTAGACGCAGCAACATGATGTCATGGCGGTGGCTGCGCGCTTCGTAGCGCGGGTGTGGGATGACCCTAGACGCAGTCCTTAGTTGCTCTGGGCCATCGCGCTTGCGCAGGTTGTGCTCCCCCAGGCGCACTCTCATGAAGCTGTGCGGGTCAGTGGTTTTCCCGCCGGTTGCGGGCAGGCCAGTGGTTACCCACAAGTAGAGGACAGAAGGATCAAAGAGTAGGCAGGCCGAGGTCCCCAGACCCTTTTGGAATCTCGACATCCCATGACCTTTTCCCAAGAGCCTGAAGCCAATGGTTCCAGCCCTTGTTCCTCAAGGACCAAGGAGTCTGAAGTCAGGCACACTCCTAGAACTCGACCCTCTTCAACTACTCCCAGCCCCCTCCTGGCCTCTCCCCGAATCCAGGATTCTCAGATCCCTAGAACTGAGGCTCAAAAGCTGGAACTAGGCTTCTTCCTCCTTCACAGATGTGAGGCTTTGAAACACACACACCCCCTCACCCAGGGGCTTGACATCCAGCCTCCTCATCCATCGGAACCCAGGAGCTCTGGCATCTGCCTCTGTCTTCCCCTCAATTCTAGGAGCTCTTCCCCCAACCAGGCTCCTCAGGACCCTGAGCCCTGCCTTCATACCGGCTTTGGCAGTGGGCCGCAGACAGCACCCAGTGTGGGGAGATGAGGGAAGCGCCACAGTTAAAGCGACCACGCTCGTAGAGGGCCACTTGCCATGGCTGGGAGTGGGGTGCACACTCCTCACCTTCCAGCAACTTGTCGCCATCCTGGGCTGCTGGGAGAAGGGATAGAGGGTGCCTGAGGACAGGGACCTTTGCATTGCTTCCTACACCTTCCTTGCACCCTGCACTAATTACTACATGCTTATGCTTTCCCCTAACTTCTCAAGATACCCCGCCCTGTTTTTTTTTTGGTTTTTTGTTTTTTTTTTGAGACGGAGTCTCACTTTGTTGCCCAGGCTGGAGTGCAGTGGCACTATCTCGGGTCGCTGTAACCTCTGCCTCCCAGGTTCAAGTGATCCTCCTGCCTCAACCTCCTGAGTAGCTGGGATTACAAGCGCCCACCACCACACCTGGCTAATTTTGGTATTTTTAGTAGAGATGGGGTCGCACCATGTTGGCCAGGCTGGTCTCGAACTCCTGACCTCAAATGATCTGCCCTCCTCAGTCTCCCAAAGTGCTGAGATTACAGTTGTGAGCCACTACGCTCCACCGGTCCTATTGTTTATTTACAACTGCTGCCTGTTTTCTCCAGAACTCTAGCACCCACCCCATTTGCTATAAGACTCTGGGAGAGAGAGGAAGGGGAACAGACCAGAGGGCAAGAAGTCCTCTGTGGTTGGGGGTGGAGACAGGGACACTGGATATAGGTTCAGACAGATGGTCACTTGAAACGAGTCATTCAAGGTCACCAAATTGTCACAGACATCAAACGGATGTGGTCACTCAGTATGTATGACACAGCCTTGGCCCCAGAGTCTGGACATGTCAGCCAAATTCAGTGTGCAGTATGAGTCCCAGATGTGGCCACACAAGGTCATAGACATGCATACATGCACATCCAGCTTCCAAACTCAGCTACAAATATGAACAGGACTGGGAGCTGAAGTTCACTTGCATGCACATGGGTTGCAGCTGCAAGAATCACAGCACAGGCCGGGTGTGGTGGCTCACACCTGCAATCCTAACACTTTGGGAGGCTGAGGTGGGTGGATCACCTGAGGTAGGAGTTTGAGTCCAGTCTGGCCAACATGGTGAAACCCTGTCTCTACTAAAAATACAAAAAATGAGTTGGGTGTGGTGGCAGGCACCTGTCATCCCAGCTACTTGGGAGGCTGAGGCAGGAGAATCACTTGAACCCGGGAGGCGGAGGTTGCAGTGAGCCAAGATCATGCTACTGCACTCTAGCCTGGGCAACAAGAGTGAAACTCCATCTCAAAAAAAAAAAAAGAATCACAGCACAGATGTTCATATGTGTATATGAATGTGGATGGTTAAGACATGAATACACACACACACACAGAATTGGATATGGTTCAGACCTAGATTCATCATCTCTAGTGTGAGTCTTGGCATCCAGTGTCACAGATACTTGCACACAGGGTCTGGACAAAGAAGGGGTCCTTATACTTGGGTTCAAATGTATGAGCTGTGAAATTTTGAGCAAGTTATTTGACCTCTCTGTGGCTTGGTTTCGTCATCTGTAAAATGAGGATTGTCGTAAGGATGAGGTAGGAATGTACATGTGTGTGTGCATGTGTGCATGTGTGGTGAGTGATACCTAGCCCATTGTAGCTACTTAATACATATTAGTTGTTTTTTTTACAAACGACACCTGGATTTATTCATAGGGACATACATGTGGATATTCAGGTCCATCCTGAAGATGGCCAAAGCAAGTCAGACATCTGCACAGATCAACATATAATAAATAAGGGCAAAACTATGATTCACCCAAGAGCCATTTTGTAGAGTTAGAGCTGCAGACACAAACCCAGAGGGCCAACACTCAGATGTGGACTTGCTGTCCGGGGCTGGGCATTCAAGGTCACAGACATGCAGCTGGAGCCACAGGCAGCCGGGTCAGGACATATTTATCGATCTCTAGATCAGCACCCAAGCCAGATCTGTGGAGTTCAAGGTCACCGATTGGGTTTCACATATGGGGATCTGGTTCACACATGTGAAGAGGATGTGAACATACAGGGCCTTGTATACCCACTGCACACGTGCATGTACACACACACATACACACACACAGAATGGGACATGCTTAAGGACATAATGAAAGACATTCAAGGTCACAGGATCAGGACCCTCTCCAGTGGGCAATGTGGATGTGTCCCCTTAAGGTCGAAACCATGCACACCCCTACCCACACAGATGTAGGATTTGCACAGCCAGACTAAATGCCCACACTCTGCCCATCACAGTCAGGAACTGGGCCAAAGGCCCCGGTGAGACCAGGAAAATGCGGATGTGGTGGACAAAGGGCTTAACAAAGGAAGGGTGAGGTCGTCCTTTGAAGGGCGGAGGGTAGGGCTGAACAGCTGGGCACCGAGGCTGCACCTGGCCAGTCCAAGCCAGAGGAAGGTGGAGGCCCCAGCTGGGTGCAGCAGGCAGGCGGAAGGCAGGGAGGTGAGTGCACAGAGAGAGCCGGAGGGGAGGCTGGAGGTGTGGGAGTCTGAGGGGCCCCCAAGAGTGAGGGTCATTTGTGGCACAGCATTAATGAAAGTCTACCCGCCCCCAATGTCTCCAGAGGAGAGGAGGCATCAGGTTACAATTAATTTCTCGGTGTGTGGTGGCTGAGTTCAGTCTGGAGTTTGCCTGCCACCCAGGGTGACCTTGACCTTGTGGCCGCCCCTCTAGGAGCCACGGCCCCTTCCCTTGTCACATGAGGTCGATGGTGCCCACTTCACATAGATGTTATATGTAAGCTCAAAGCGCCGTGCCCAGCTTACACACCAGAGAGGGCACTACCTGGGCCAGGCTTGCGCTCGTGCCTCACACGCAACCACATTTAATCCCCTCAAAGACCCTGTGAGAGTCCAGGAGTGTCAGGCGTGGGACTCAAACTGGAGTCTGTCTGTGCTCCTGGCTTCTCAGCCCCTGTCTAATGCTTACTGTGTATATTAACTCCGTTATGCTATTGAGACCTCACCGTTGTCTTAAATGGGTGCTGTGTTATAGAGAAGGCACTCGAAGCCCAGAGAGGTGAAGTAGTTCCCTCAAGGACACACAGCAAGGAAGCGGCTGCCCTAGGATTCAGCTCAGGTTTGTGTAACCTCAGGACTGTGTTCCTTGTCATGGGCAGCGAGAGGCCTCGGGGACAGCATGGTGACTCCAGAGCAGCACCAGCCCCTGTTGGTGAGGACTTAGGAACATTGGCGCAGGTGGAGGTGGAGGGTGAAGGAAGGATTTTTAGTGGTCTCTGGGTGAGGTAGGGGCTGGCAGATCACTGGGACCAGACATGCTTTGGGAGGGGGCACCTGCTCCCACAGACCTAACCCCCACCTGGGGCCACCTCACCTGTGGATGCCAGCAGGAAGGAGAGAGTGAGGAGAAGCCACATTGCGGAGGAGGGCCCAGAGTTCGGCTGCAGTCTGGGGAGGGAGTAAGAGAATCCAGGTGAGGCAGGACTCTTCTGCCTCTACCAGGATCCCTCCAGACACAGACTTATCCCACCTACTGTTAATACATTTCTTCTGACCACTAGTGTCCCCTTCCCCCAACCTCACTCTGCGCTTCCTTCTGGGTCCCCCATCTCTGGAGGGTTTACTCGTCCTCTAGGCACTGGGACAGACCCAGGTCCCCACCTCCCTGTGTATCAGTCCCCAGCACCCTGCAACCAGCCCCTGGATCTCTCTCCATCACCAAGGACCACTATCCAAACCTCTTATCTGGCCTTTTGGGTCCCCTTCCAGTTTCATCCCCTCCATTTGCCTGTCCTCCACCTATGACCCCAAAGTGTCTTTCTGTATCTAGAGTTGACTGTGCCCCTCCCCTGCTTACCACCCTCTATGGATCCTCAGCACCCCCGGGATAAAGTCACCCCTTCAGCCTCACTTTCTTTTTTCTTTCTTTGTTTCTTCTTCTTCTTTTTTTTTTTTTTTTTTTTTGATATGGAGTCTGGCTGTGTCACCCAGGTTGGAGTGCAGTGGTGCAATCTTGGTTCACTGCAGCCTCCACCTCCTGGGTTCCAGCGATTCTCCTGCCTCAGCCTCCCAAATAGTTGGGATTACAGGCATGCACCACCATGCCTGGCTAATTTTTTGTATTTTTAGTAGAGATGGGGTTTCACTATGTTGGCCAGGCTAGTCTTGAACTCCTGACCTCAAGTGATCCACCTGCCTCAGTCTCCAAAAGTGCTAGGATTACAGACCTGAGCCACCGTGCCTGGCCCATCAGCCTCACTTTCAAAGACAACACTGGCTTCTTCCCTTCCAGCCCCTCTGCCCGTGTCTCCCGTGACCTTGTCCTAGATGCAGCCAATGCTGCCATTTTCCCTCCTGCCATTTCATGCTCAGGCTCTTCCTCCCAGTAGGTATACGACACCATTCCCTTCTAGCCCCACTTCCTCCTTGAGGCCTTTTCTGACCTCCCCTGACCCTCAGTGGTGTCTGCCTCCCCCACTAGACTGGCGGCTCCCCGAGGAGCTAGTCTGAGTCCACTCTGGGTCTCCAGTACTGCAGGGCCCAGCCCATGGGAGGCCTCAGGAAGCTTTGGGAGTGAATTAGAGTCCTCCTTCCCATATCTTCCAAATTTGTCTTTGTCCTCCATGGCTCTGTCCCCACGTCTTCTGGGAGGCCCGAACACCTAACAGGTGTCTCCCCTGAATGCCACAGCACCCATTTTGCCTCCATTACGTGCAGATGCCCCACACTTGCTGAGGTCTTGCTTGTTATTTTCCTCATCTGGGGGCCTTGAAGATGGGGCTCAGGTCAGGTCCTTTCTGTGTCCTCAGCACTGCCCTGCCTGGGGCCTGGCACACGGGAGGTCTCGGGGAGGTTGTGCTGAACTGACTTGAACCCGTGATCATGCCTGTGTTCTTGGCTCTGGTACAAACGCTTCAGGGACGTCCTCCTGATCCACTCCACCCCCTCCCTCCCCACCACTGCGGCTCCTTCTAGCCACTTCAGGACATTTTCTTGGTTCAGGTTCAATTTGGGGCATTGGTAAAGGACACATGGATCCACCCATGCCCTTGACACTCAGTTCTCCCAGGGTGGCTGCCGTTTCCCCTTGAGACCAGGGCACAGTGAATCTCCCCGTCGCCCCTCCCTCCAGTCTTGTCTCAAAGCTCTCACCTCTTCCAGGTCCTCCAGCAGTGTCTAGGGCAGCTTGGGTGCCAGAAGAAAGGGAGCAGGCAACAGGATGCCGGAATTTATAAGCTCCCAGCCCCAGCTGGGTCTGGGGGTGCGGTGGTGTAGGGTGGGGTGGGAGGTGACTGAGAGTCAGGTTTACAGGCAGAGACGCCTTGGTGGCTGGTGGGGTGGGGGACTTGGCCTAATGAGCATTTATTAGGTTGAAGCTGTTGTCTGAGTCTACAAGGAAGAATTCTCCAGTAGAAGCAGTTCCTCAAGGGGGAGGGGACGGGAGGACAGAAACAGAAATTAGGAGGAGATCAAAAGACAGAGCCTGGAATTTGGGGTCTGGAGTGTGGAAACTGGATCCTAGAGTCATTGTTCTTGGGTTTGGAGCAGGGTTCTTGATCCCGTGTTCTGGATCTGGATCTTTGGTTCTGGATCTGGGTCTTGGATTCTGGATTTGGGGATCTTGAGTTGGAGATTAATGACCTGCAGTCTGGAGTGTGCATTTCAGAGTCTGAGTTCTTGGGCCTGGGGTCTGGAATCTGGATCCTGGAGTCTGGTCTTTGAGTGACAGATCTTGAACCTGGATTGTGGATCCTGGGGCATTCAAATCTGGAATCCACAGTAGGAGCCTGGAATCTGGTGTTTGGAGTCTGGCACTTGAGGTTGGAAACCTTTGCACCTGCTATAAGAAGCCTGGGGCCTAGAGTACAAATGGTAGATTTTGGATTTTGAATTTTGGGGTCTGGATTCTTTTTTTTTTTTTTTTTTTTTTTTAGGCGGAGTTTTGCTTTTTTCACCCAGGCTGGAGTGCAATGGTGTGATCTCAGCTCACTGCAACCTCCACCTCCCCAGTTCAATCTATTCTACTGCCTCAGCCTTCTGAGTAGCTGTGATTACAGGTGCCTGCCACCACGCCCAGCTAATTTTTGTATTTTTGGTAGAGATAGGTTTTCACCATGTTGGCCAGGCTGGTGTCGAACTCCTCACTCCAAGTGATACACCTGCCTCAGCCTCCCAAATTGCTGGGATTACAGGCATGAACCACCTGCACCCAGCTTGGGGTCTGGATTCTACAGGGTGGATTTAGGCTCTGAGCTTTCAGGGGTAGACTTTGGAGCATAAAGTCTCTGGAGTTTCAAATCTGCGTTGTCCATTTAAAAGCTGGACTGCGGCTGGGCACGGTGGCTAATGCCTTTGGGAGGCCGAGGTAGAAGCATTGCTGCAACTTAAGCATTCGAGACCAGCCTGGGGAACATAGCAAGACCTCATCTTTACTAAAAATCTAAATAAATAAATAAATACAATTTTAAAAAGCTGGTTTGAGAGACAGGGACCTGGCTTTTGTGATTCTGAGATTGCTAGAATCTTGACTCTAGAGTCTGAATTGAGAGTCTGGGAACCTAAGGTCTCTATTCTGGTCCTGTAGTCTTATTTCTGGATTCTAGAGCTTGAAATCTGGATTCTGCATTCCAGAGGCTGGAGCTTGTCACTGAGATGACCCAAGGCTTTGGGTATTTGAGGCTGGATGTCTCAGAACCCCAGAGGGCCCCAAGCGGTTGTCTAGAGTCTATTTTGGCTTAACTAATGAGGAGGTCCAGGGACAGGAGGGACTGACCTCAGGTCACCCAGTGAAGGATGGGGCCTGTTGTAAGCGTGGTCTCTCCGAGTGTGGAAAGCTATCATCTTTACAGGAGGGAGTCACTTGGGATTCAGCCATTCTAGAACTATAGGCCCCAAGAATTTCTGGAATATCAGACTTTCAGATTCTAGAAACACAGGCCCTAAGACATTCTGGCAGTCTAGAACACTCTGGAATGTGAGATTTTAGAATAGTCTAGAACCACAGAGCTCCAAACACTCTAGAACCTTAGAGCATTGGGCATTCTGGAGTTCCCATAAACCTTATGCATTCTAGAACGTGGGGTCTCCAGACATTCTACAAGCCCAGACCTGCAGGCATAATGGATCCCCAGGCTGGAAGCTATTCTAGAATGCCTACTTCCCTTTTCCTGGCTCCCCACAGATTCATGCTCCAAGTCTGCGGGCCTCAGCCTGGGCCACCGCTTCAGCTGAGCAGCCCCTGTTGATGGAATGCGGCTGCAGGGCACTCCCCATGCTAAGTGCTCTCCTTGTAAGATCTCACTCAGGCTCCAGGCAGCCCTGTGAGGTGGTTATATTAATAACCTTATGGCTTCCTGCTGAATATGGAGGAAACTGAGGCCCAGACAGGGGCAGCACAAGCAAGGCTCCTGCAGAAGCCAGAGGCCACACGAGAGAGGAATCAGTGTTCTGGCTCCAGAACCCCCGGTTGGCCTTTTTGCGGCCACCCCTGCAGCTGCCTACCTCTGTAGGGGCACGGTGATGACTAGGGGAAGGAGCTGAGCCCCTGCGGCTTCCTCCATGCCCGGTCTGTGCTAAGCGCTTTCCGTCACGATCGCACGTGCTCCTCCTCCTAACCAGCCTAGGCAAGTACTGATGAAGTACCCTTGATACAGACAGGGACATTGAGGGCGCGGCGCTTCCGCCTTGCCGCGTGCGGAGCCCAGGCGGGCACCCAGTTTGCGCGTGGCTCCCGGGAGGGCGCGCAGCCAGCGGTTCCCGCGGCCCCGCCCTGACGCGGTGATGTTAGCGCCACGCCCCCGCCCACAGTGCCCGGCTCAGGCCCGCGAGATCGCTGTTCTCCTGGACATGTCGCCGGACGTCCTTCAACTCCACCGCGGCCTGAGTCCCTCTTCTGCCCTGCTCTCCTCCTCCTGAGAACACTCCCTGGGAGTCTTTTATCAACTCCTGTGGTTCAACCACCAACCACGGAGGTCTCCTCCATCTGACCCTGAACTCCAGCTTGGGCAGCCACCTGCTCCTGGGCGCCCCCTGCCCCAATGTCCCTAGGCCCCTCTCACTCACCGAATCCCAACTCATGGCTCTATTTTCCAAAACCCTCCTTCCCTGTTCTTCCACGTTCCCCATCTCAGGATCAGCGTCACCACCCACCCAGTTATTTGGCCAGACGCCCTTGGCTCTGACCTTGCCCCTTCTCTCCCCTTGTTCCCTGCGGCCCATCGGTCCCCAGCCTTGTCCTTTCGGCCCCTGACTCTCTGCCCTGTCCTTTCCTCTCTGTCCCCTTGGCTTGGCTCCAGCTCAGATGTCCTCCTCTCTCTCTGGACCCTCGCCCTTCCTGTCCAGTAGGGCAGCCTCCTCCTTCCCCTCCTGTGGGTCACCACGTGGCCCCAGAGGGTCTCTGCACTTGGATTTCACCCCGCCCCTCCCCTGCTCACAGCTTTCCCTTGCAGCTCCCCAACACCCCTGGGCAAGGTCCCACAAACTTCTCAGCCTGCAGTTTGAAGCCCTTTGGGATTCCCCCGCTGGAAGAAGCCTCCCCTTAAGTCTCAGGGGGACCTGCCGACTGCCCACCTCGGGATGGGAACTGGACTCCTGGCTCCCTCAAGGGTCTCCCCACCAGGTGCTGGCCCTCCTCTAACTAGTCTGTTCCTTCTGGGATCAGACAAGCTGCTGTTTCAGCGCGCTGGCTCTGGATTCAGACAGCCTGGGCACAGATCCCTGTTCCACTACTTACTATTTTGGGAGACCCTGGTAAGTCTCTTTTCTTCTCTGTGCCTCAATTTCTTATCCCTAAAATCAGAGGATCCCCTCGTAGAGTTTTTCAAGGAGTAACGACTTAGTTTGTGTTAGGAGCTCAGAGCTTATAGTAAATTGTGCCGATTCACTCAATCATTTTACATATGAACAGACGGGAGTGCGGGAGCCATTGGTCAAGGTCAACCAGGCTGCAGAAGTGGAATCGAGAATGGATCTTGAGGTCCTGGTGCCCCCTATGAGAATCATCAGCTCTCTGGGTGTCAGGAGCTCATGTCCGAAGGGGTTTTCAGTTGGGGTGCAGTGGAAATGGGAGGGACCTCACAGGGGTTGGATGAGGTCATACTCATGGAGCAGGCATGCAAATCATAAAATCAGGCTGACGCTTACTAGACTGGTTAACACGCACGTGATTCAGATGTGGCCGTTGGAGCCAGTTGTCCTGGGTTTGAGTTCTGCCTCTGCCCCAGAACTCTGCGCACCCTCAGGCAAAGCAAGTCACTTAGCCTCTCTGTGCCCCAGCTGCCTCATCTATAAAGTGGGGTGATAATTGCTCCTCCCTCTTCTCTAGGAGTGTTTTGAGGTATTCATGCTTGAAATCTGTGCCTGGCACTCATTATCTGTCTGTCCTATTCCCCTTGAGAACTGAACGCTGGGGAGGGGGTCACGTGGGGTCTTTCTCAGATGACAGTTGGGCAGCAGCAGATTTGGGAATGGAAGAAGCAACTGTGTGATGGGTTTTTTGTTTTTTTTTTTTTGACAGAGTCTCGCTCTTGTCGCCTAGGCTGGAGTGCAGTGGCACAATCACAGCTCACTGCAACAGATTCTCCTGCCTCAGCCTCCCTAGTAGCTAGGATTACAGGCACCTACCACGACACCTGGCTAGTTTTTGTATTTTTAGTAGAGATGGGGGTTTCATTATTTTGGCCAGGCTGGTCTTGAACTCCTGACCTCAAGTGATCCACCCACCTTGGTCTCCCAAAGTGATAGGATTACAGGCATGAGCCACCATGCCCAGCCAGAAGCCACTGTTTTGATCTCCCAGATGTGTCATCTTTTTCTGAATCCATGTGACCCCTTTACCAGGACCCCTGGTTTACAGATCGGGGAACTGAGGCCCAGGGAGAGGGAATGGATGTGTGACGGCAAGCAAAGAGAACGCCACACACAGACTAGTTCTTCTCTGAGACTTTATTTCCTGGGCTGTGCTGAGAGGAAGCTGGAAGGACGGAGGTAGAAAAACCCAAATCTTCTCTTCTTTTGTCCTGGGAGGGCCCTATCGATAGGTGGCACCAATTGTGCGTTTGTTCATAGAAGGTTTGCTCTTGGATCTGAGAGAGGAGGGGCTGGGGCCTAGACTCCTGGGTCTGAGAGAGGAGATGCTGGGGGCCTGGACTCCTGGGTCTGAAGGAGAAGGGACTGGAATCTGGACTCCTGGGACTGAGGGAGGAGGGGGCTGGGGACTTGGACTCCTAGGTCTGAGGGAGGTGAGACTGAGGGCCCAGACTCCTGGGTCTGAGGGAGAAGAGCCTGGGGGATCTGAGGCAGGCAGGGCTGGGGACTTGGACTCCTGAGTCTGAGAGAGGAGGGGCTGGGGGGTCTGAGGGAGGAGGAGGCTGGGGGCCCAGACTCCCTGAAGGAGAAGGGCCTGGGGGATCTGCAGAAAGAGGGGCTGAGGACTCGGACTCCTGGGTCTGACAGAGGAGAGGCTGGGGACCAGGACTCCTGGGTCTCAGGGAGGAGGGACTGGGGTCCTGAACTCTTGGTTCTGAAGGAGGAGTGGCTGGGGGATCTGAGGGAGAAGGGAGCTGGGGAGACATGTGTCTTCTCCCTGTGGTGACTGCTGCTCACTTTCCCCATATCTGTTTCTGCTCCCCTCTCCCTGTGATACTATCAGCTTCTTTTAGTTTTCATTTTTTAGAGTTGGGGTCTTGCTCTATTGCCCAGGCTGGAGTACAGTGGTGCGATCACAGCTCACTGCCACCTCAAACTCCTGGGTTTAAGTGATCCTCTGGCATCAGCCTCCCGAGTAGCTGGGATTACAGGTGTGTGCCACGATGCCCTGCTAATTTTTAAGTTTTTTTTGTAGAGATGGGATCTTGATATGTTGCCCAGGCTGAGATTGTTTGTAAAATGTCATCATGGGGCCGGGTGCAGTGCCTCATGCCTGTAATCTCAGCACTTTGGGAGGCTGAGGTGGGCAGATCGCAAGATCAGGAGTTTGAGACCAGCCAGGCCAACATGGTAAAACCCCATCTCTACTAAAAATACAAAAATTAGCCAGGCATTGTGGTGCATGGCCTGTAATCCTAGCTATTCAGGAGGTTAAGGCAGGAGAATTGCTTGAACCCGGGAGGCAGAGGTTGCAGTGAGCTGAGTTGGGCCACTGTATTCCAGCCTGGATGACAGAGTGAAGCTCTGTCTCAGGGCAAAAAAAAAAAAAAAAAAGTCATCATGGAACACCCTGACTGCCAGTGTGGGAATGCTAGCTGTGGTATTACCAAGAATGATGTTTATTGCAGCACTACTCCCAATAGCCAAGATTTGGAAGCACTCCAAGTGTCCATCAACAGATGAATGGATACAGAAAATGTGGCGCATGTACACCATGGAGTACTATTCAGCCATAACAAAGAATGAGAGCCTGTCATTTGCAACATGGATGGAACTGGAGGTCATGACGTTAAGTGCAGTAAGTCAGGCACAGAAGACAAACTTCGTAAGTTCTCATTTGTTTATGGGAGCTAAAAATTAAAACAATTGAGTTGCCGGGCATAGTGGCTCACACCTGTAATCCCAGCACTTTGGGAGCCTGAGGCGGGTGGATCACTTGAGCTCAGGAGTTCAAGACCAGCCTGGCCCACATGGTGAAACCACATCTCAACTAAAAATCCAAAAAATTATTCGGACATGGTGATGTGTACCTGCAGTCCCAGCTAGTTGGGAGACTGAGGCAGAAGAATCACTTGAACCTGGGACGTAGAAGTTGCAGTGAGCCAAGATTGTGCCACTGCACTCCTGCCTGGGTGACAGAGCAAGACTCTGTGTCAACAACAACAACAACAACAACGACAAAAGAGATGGACAGACAGACAGGGACAGTGAGAAACAGACATGGGGAAGAGGAGGGGAGAGAGAACAGAACCAGGAAGGGAGTGAGAAATAGACAAATGAGTCTGGGTGCAGTGGTGCACGCTTGTGGTTCCAGCTACTCTGAAGGCTGAGGTGGGAGGATTGCTTGAGGCCAGGAGTTCGAGACCAGCCTGAGCAGCATAGTGAGACTCTGTTTCTACAAACAAACAAACAAAAATTAGCTGGGCATGGTAGCATGTGCCTATAGTCCCAGCTACTCAGGAGACTGAGGCAGGAGGATTGCTTGAGCCCAGGAGTTCAAGGTTACAGTGAGCTCTTATTGTGCTGCTGTACAGCAGCCTGGGCAACAGAGTGAGACTGTCTCTAAAATGAAAGAAAAAACAAAAAAGCAAACTGGGGTCGGGCATGGTGGCTCATGCCTGTAATCCCAGCACTTTGGGAGACCGAGGCCGTTGGATCACTTGAGGTCAGGAGGTCATGACCAACCTGGCCAACATGGTCTCTACTAAAAATAAAAAAATAAGCCAGGTGAGGTGGTGTGTGCCTGTAGTCCCAGCTACTCAAGAGACTGAGGGAGGAGAATCGCTTAAACCCGGGGTGGGGTGGAGGTTGCAGTGAGCTGAGATCACACCACTGCACTCCAGCCTGGATGACAGAGTGAGACTCCACCTCCAACCCCCTCCCTGCCCCTGCCAAAAAAAAGCAAACTGGGGCTGGGGTTTTGCATCCCAGACCAAATGCCTGCACTCTGAATGCCTGGTTGGGTGGAGCTCTAGTGAGGTGGAATGGTGGACAAGGGCTTTAGCCAAGGAAGCCTGAGATTATCCTGTGGGGAAGCATCGGGAGTGTGAACTGGATGGAGCTGCGAGACAATTATCCATGGCTCTCTTACCTTTCTGCCTGTCTCCTGAAAAAGGTATTAGTCACTTTTTAGTTCCGGATTGTCTTTTTACAGGTGTTTCTCTAGGGCATCAGAGCACGTTTGTTTACTGTCTTAGATAACAAAGATAATGTCCTTCTATAACAGATTTATTTATTGGCTATTTATTTCTGATCTTTCCAGGGCAGGTGGACCAGTAGCCCAAGATAACAAAGATAATATCTCCCTGAGTTCCAAAATCAGCTGATTTCCTTGCATCTCCCTTATAAGATTGAAGATTTGTAAACACATGTAAACACAGGTTCCCCAGCATTGATACAAAGCACTGTGTGCACAGCATCCACCCGAGCCGCTCTGATCATCCCCATAGGACCTAGGGGTAAGGTGAGCCCATGAGAACACAAACCTCATGCTGCCTGCTGTGCCATGAGTAATAAAATTCTTTGTCTCTGACCCAGGAGTCTGTGTGTTCTGTAGTGGTTTCACTGGATACAAAATTCTTGGCTGATAATTGTTTTTTTTTTAAGGAGTCTAAAGACAGGACCCAAATCCCTTCTAGGTGGTAGGGTTTTTGCTGAGAAATCTGCTGTTAATCTAATAGGTTTTCCTTTATAGGTTACCTGATGCTTTTGCCTCACAGCTGTTAAGATTCTTTCCTTCATCTTGACTTTGGATAACCTGATCACTATGTGCCTAGGTGGTCATCTTTTTGCAATGAATTTCCCAGGTGTTCTTTGAGCTTCTTGTATTTGGATATCTAGATCTCTAGCAAGGCCAAGGAAGTTTTCTTCGATTTTTCCCCAAATATGTTTTCTAAACTTTTAGATTTTTCTTCTTCCTTGGGAACATGAATTACTCTTAGATTGGTCATTTAACATAATCCAAAACTTCCTGGAGGTCTTGTTCGGTTTTTTAAAATTCTTTTTTGTCTTTGTTGGATTGGGTTAATTCAAAAGTCTTCTCTTTGAGCTCCGTTCTTTCTTCTACTTGTTTGATTCTATTGCTGAGACTTTCCAGTGTATTTTGCATTTCTCTAAGTGTGTCCTTCATTTCCAGAAGTTGTTATTGTTTTTTATTTATGCTATCTGTTTGTCTGGAGATTTTTCTGTCCATATCCTGTAATACTTTTAAAATTTCTTTCTTTTCTTTCTTTTTTTTTTTTTTGAGACAGAGTCTTGCTCTGTCGCTCAGGCTGGAGTGCAGTGGCACAATCTCGGCTCACTGGAACCTCCATCTCCCAGGTTCAAGCAATTCTCTGCCTCAGCCTCCTAAGTAGTTGAGATTACAGGTACCTGCCGTCATGCCCAGCTAATTTTTGTATTTTTAGTAGAGACGGGGTTTCACCATCTTGGCCAGGCTGGTCTTGAACTCCTGACCTCGTGATCCACCCCCGCCCCGACCCCTCGGCCTCCCAAAGTGCTAGGATTACAGGCATGAGCCACCGTGTCGGGCCAACACTTTTAAAATTTCTTTAAGTTGGTATTCACCTTTCTCTGGTGCCTCCTTGAGTAGCTTAATAATCGTTCTTCTGACTTCTTTTTCTGGCAATTTCAGAGATTTTTTTTGTTTTGGATCCATTGTTGGTGAGCTAGTGTGATCTTTTTGGGGTGGTTAAATAACCTTGTTTTGTCATATTTCCTGAATTGTTTTCCTGGTTCCTTCTCATTTGGGTAGACTATGTCAGAAGGAAAATCTGGGGCTCAAGGGCTGCTGTTCAGATTCTTTTGTCCCACAGAGTGCTTTCTTGATGGGTCCACTCCGTTTTCCCCTAGTGATGGGGCTTCCTGAGAGCTGAACTGCAGTGATTATTATTTCTCTTCTGGATCTAGCCACCCAGTAGAGCTACTGGGCTCTGGGCTGGTACTGGGGAGTGTTTGCAGAATCCGGTGATGTGATTCAACTTCAGGTCTCTTAGCTGTGAATATCAGCACCTGTTCCATTGGAGGTAGCAGGGGAGTAAAGTGGACTCTATGGGAGTCCTCGGTTGTACCTTTTTTAGTATGCTGGTTTTGTGTTGGTTGGCCTCCAGCTAGGAGGTGACACTTACAAGGCAGCATTAGCTGTAGTAGTACAGGGAGGAAAAAAGCTTGCTGTAGGGTCACCTGGATAAGTATTTGGGCTTCTTAGGTGGTGGGTGGGGCCAGAGAGATTATGCCTTTTGTCTTTGGCTGCTGGGGCAGGTAGAGAAAGACCATCAGGTAGGGGCAGGGTTAGCCGTATCTGAGCTCAGACTGTCCTCGGGTGGAGGTTACTGCAGCTGCTGCGGGGCGTGGGATGTGGTTCTCAGGCCAATGGAGTTATGTTCCCCGGGGGATTATGGCTGCCTCTACTGCAGCATGTGGGACACAAAGGAAGTGGGGGAAAGTTTCAGGGCTCACCCAGCTTCCATGCAGCCTGAAAGGCTGGTCTCACTCCCACTGTGCGCACCCCCAGCCAATGCACTGAGTTTGTTTCCAGACAGCGGGTGAGCAGGGCTGGGAACTTGCCCCAGGCTATAAGCCTCCCTGCTGAGAAAGCAAGCAGGGCTTTCAGATTTTGTGCCTCCCCACCTGCTGCAGCTTCTGTGCTCCTGTCTGTACTCACAGTTTGCCCCCTCCCCTGAGTTCTGTCTAGGAAACTTCGTGTTCAGTTGAAATTTTTACAAAGTTCAGCTGGAAGTTTCCTTCTCCCTGTGGTCTTTCCCCAGTTCCATTGCTAGTCCTCCCCAAGGACCCCTGTGAGACAAAGTCAGAAAATGGCTTCCCTGGGGACCAAGGGTGTCCACAGGGCTCTTCTTGCTGCTTCCTCTACCCCCATACTTTGCTCAGCTCTCTAAATTCATCTCAGCTCCAGGTGAAATCAAATCCTTTTCCAGTGGTCTGGACTTTCGGATTCCCAGTGAGGATGTGTGTTTGGCGGCAGACAATCCCCCTTTCACACTTTCACACTTTGGGCACTCACAGCTTTTATGCTGTCTCCTGGAGCCTGCAGCAGCAATTTGCTTCCTTCAAAGGGTCTGTAGGTTCTCTTGGCTTTCCTGGTATGTTCCTGCAGTAGTTCTTGGAGCAAAAATTCAAGATATGGGTCTCCACATGCTGCTCTGTTCTTCTGAGTGGGAGCTGCAGGTTAGACCTGCTTCATAGCCACCATTTTTTCCCCACATTCACTTTTTGACTTTTCTTTTTTATTAATTACCTGTTCATATGCTTTGACCATTTTTTTTAGGGGTTGCTCTCTAGTTCATGTCAGAAGTTTCTTGTGCCTTCTAAATAGTGGTCTCTTTTTGGTTTGAATGTTGTATATGCCATCTTTTATAAATAGAAATTTTGTACAAACCACAGTGCAAAAAAATAAAAATAAAAAAGAAATTCTGAATTCTTATACAAGTTTCTGAACAACAGTGCCCTCTAAGCAAAAATTCCAAATTTGGATGAAATACATCCAAATTTTGGCCTATGATTTGTGCTTCTGAAGTTGTGTCAAGAAGCCTTTTCTTTGTGTTATATAACAAAGGTTATCTACCACATTTTCTAGCCTCTCTAACCCTCTTTGTTTATCCATTTCTGTATCTCATCCTACCTCTATTCATTAATTTTTTGTTTAATTGACATTTGCTTGTTGTCACAAACTGTGACTTGATGAAGATAACATAAACTCATAATAATATCCCTCAATATGAAAAGGAACAATACTCTCGGTATGGTGGCTCATGCCTATAATCCCAGCACTTTGGAAGGCCATGGTGGGCAGATCACCCAAGGTCGAGAGTTCGAGACCAGCCTGGCCAACATGGTGAAACCCTGTCTCTACTAAAAATACAAAATTAGTTGGGCGTGGTGGTGCATGCCTGTAATCCCAGCTACTCGGGAGGCTGAGGCAGGAGAATCACTTGAACCTGGGAGGCAGAGGTTACGATGAGACAAGATTGTGCCATTGCACTCCAGCCTGGGCAACAAGAACAAAACTCCATCAAAAAAACAAAACAAAACAAAACAATAAACTTGTTCATTAGCTCATAAAACATGTTAAATTAGTTGGTGAATCAGAACACTTGAAATGTCCTGAAATCTTTCAGCTGACATTTGAAACAAACTTGCTACTATTTCTCCCCAAATTGGGCAAAAATCCTTAAAAAATCATATGATATTTAAATAAATAAAACCTTTGAAGCCAAAAGAAATGTTTCTAAAGGACTAATAATGAAAAACAAGTTTTGATCAAATATGATAAAAATGAAATTATTTTTCTTCCCCTAGAAAATGAAATTACAAAATCATTGATTATAAGCAGAGATAATTGAAGAGTATGAGGAGAAAAGGATGCAAGAGAAAAACTCTGTGAGGCATTTAAGACAATTGCTAAATTAAAAAATTATGCATCTTCTAAATTTTGCCTTGATTTTGGTATTATAATTATTCCTTTTATCATTTAGATTTGCTATTTACATTTGTTATTTCTTTTCTCATTAGAATAATCAGTTTATTACCTGAGTTTATTTATTTATTTATTTATTTAATAAGACGGGGTTTCACCATGTTGGTCAGGCTGGTCTTGAACTCCCAACCTCAGGTGATCCGCCGGCCTTAGCCTCCAAAGTGCTTGGATTACAGGCGTGAGCCACCACGCCCGGCCTATTACCTGAGTTTATATTAAGAATCTTTTATTCTTTTTTTTTTTTTTGAAGATGGAGTCTTCTTAAAAACTAAACTTCACATACAATAGGCCACCTCGGGGTACTATTTTCAACCAATCAACCAAATGAGTCATTAGAGCCCTTTCTAATTCCTCTAGCTGCAATGTTAAACTCAATATTTCTGTTTGGTGGGTCCAAATTAATAAATTCAGCCTGATCTAACTTTGCATTCCTTCCACCATGATTCCACACCCACCCGTAATATGCATTCCCACATATATTTCCTGGATTTCTGTCTATATAAAGAGTAATCCTGGCTTTGCCAGTTTCTTGTGACTTAACATCTCTGTGACTCATGTTCTTCTACTTTAAAGTGGAAATAATAACAGTTCCTGTACAGAGTTTAGAACTTCCCAAGACGACCCTCCATTGTGACATGAGTCCAGATTCCAGGAGAGTCCCAAAGATCATCCTCAGGTTCAGTTTATAAGCATACACTTACGTGCTTGCACTGCTGAATGGTTCGGATGTGTCAGGCATTATCTTCAGCACTGTCTTCAGCACTTACAGATGCTCATCTAATCCTCACAACATCACTGTGGGGTGGGTATTACTGGCCTCATTTGAGGGAGGAAGGGGCTGTGGCTCAGAAATGGGGGAGCACTAGACCAGGGTCACTCTGGATGTTGAAGACTCCAGAGACCATGACCAGTCACCAACTGCAGAGAAATTAATTGTGACCTTATGTCCCTGCCCTGGAGAGGGTGGAGGTGGACCTTCATTAACCTCCTACCTCAACCCTCTCTTTTAAGGCTCTTTCTAACCTCTGCCATGATACCAGGACCCCACTGTACTCTGTACCCTCTTGCCTCTATGATCCCCACTGCCCACTGCATCCAGCTGGGTCCTGTCCTATCTCCATTCCCAGCTGGCCAGTGCAGTCTCAGTGCCCAACTGTCTGTCAGTAACTCTGAAGGGGCTGACATTTTACTGACCTGCAAACAAATAAGCTAACTTTCCAGAGTTTTGTGAATGCTGGCAGAGTCCATGAGACTCCTGAGTCAGAGACGAAGGATTTTATTGCTCACAGCTCAGCAGGCAGTATGCAGTTTATGTTCACATTAGTTCACCTTGCCTTCCCAAATCTTGCAGGGTGACCAGAGCCATCCAGGTGGATGCTGTGCACACAGGGTTTGTGCCACTGGTGAGAAACCTGAGATTAGGAATCCTCAATCTTATACTGGGACAACTTGCAAACCTGCTCAGCCTTTGTCCCTGATGGAGATATTATCTTTATGATTTTAGATTAAAAACAGACCTTGTATTTATTATCCTTGACAGTAAACAAATCTGTTGTAAGAGACATTATCTTTATTATCTAGGACAGTAAGCAGTGCTGGATGTGAGAGAGATACCATCTTGCAAGGATGCCTGCTATACAAACATCCTTGAAAAGACAGTCCAGAAAAAAAAAAAAAAAGATGTTACTGTCTTTGTTTAGAAGACACACAGATACGTGACAGAACCATGGAAAATTGCCTTCCAACACTGTTCAGCTAGAGCCTTCCACTGTTGTCTTCAGGGCAATCTCAACATCCCACAATTAAATACGTTGTCTATCACATCCAGCTTCCTCATGCCTAACCAAGTTCTAGGTCCCGTTCCTGACCACGTCTGGCAGCACTCCACTGACAAACCCAGAATAGAGCAGTGCTCAGGATCCTGAAGATGCATGGCTGGGGATCAGAACTTCTGGGTTTGTGTGGAGAGTGGGTCCAGCCTCTAGAGTTTCAAAGGAGGAAGGGGCTAGAGGTGAGGGTCCTGGGGGAGGGAGAGTCTCAGTTCTGAATTCTCAGGTCAATGAGGGAGGAGACTGGTAAGGTCCCAGCTCCAGAGGTTCTGATGTGGGAGTGGCCTAAGAATCTCATATCCAGGCTGGGTTCGGTGGCTCATGCCTGTAATCCCAGCACTTTAGGAGGCTGAGGTGGGCAGTTCAGAAGGTCAGGAGTTCGAGACCAGCCTGGCCAATATGGTGAAGCCCTGTCTCTACTAAAAATACAAAAAAAAAAAAAAAATTAACTGGGCATGGTGTTGTGCACCTGGAGTCCCAACTACTCAGGAGGCTGGGGCAGGAGAATCGCTTGAACCTAGGAGACAGAGGTTGCAGTGAGCCAAGATGCCACCTGGGCAACAGAGTGAGACTCAGTCTCAAAAAAAATAAAAATCCAATATCCTAAGGAAGAAGGTGCTGGAATCCTAAAGGGTTGAGTTCTGGGTATTTGTGGCTTGAGGCTCTATTTGGTCTCTGAAGGGTAGAGGCTGTAACCAGTGGGTCCAGGGTTTGGGGTGATAGTAATGGGATCTCTTGATTCCCAAAGAGTCCGAGAATCGAGGGTTGCCCATTCTTCAGTGTTGCCTCTTAATCTTTACTCCACTTGAGGGTAATCACCAGCCCTTCTAGCTCCATGAGGGTGTACCTGGGCGAGCACAGTCTGAGCAGGAGTGATGTCCGAGTCCTTGGGTGTCGTCCACTCATCATCCAGAGCCACACGATGAGGGTGTGGCCAGTGCTGTGACGTCATGTTGCTGCGACTATCTCTGCAGTGCGCCTCTCTAGCCGTGTGCCAACCGTGGAGCTGCCAACATCAGTTCTGTGGTGGCAGTAGTCTGCATGGTGCCAGGCTGCGGCCTGGTGTCGGACAGGGATTCTGGAAATCTCAAGGGCTTCTGGTTGGAGGGCACAGGGACCTGAACTTACGGGTTTGCCCCAAGTCCATTGCTCTCCCAAGTGAGTCTCTTAGATATGAGGCACTGTGCCAGCATCAGCCTTATCTCCACCACATCTTATAAAAGGGACTATCCAGGACCCTGATGAACACCATGGTGTGTCCAGGAGTAGAGGGTGGAGACACGGACTCCTGTGAGGTCCGAGCCAGAGAGGGCCATCACGGATGGGGAAGAGGCTGTGGACTGGCTTGAGAAGTGGGATGTAGTTGTGTTTGATTGCCATGACCAGATAAAGTGCTGGGTATAGGATTGAAAATGGAGAATGAAGACCAGACAGAATGGAGGGTCAGGTTGGAGCTGAGTTACAGATGGGGTAAAATTGTGCTTCGGATGAGCTTGGGATTGACAACTTAAACGTGGTTTGGGATGGCATGGCTTTGGGATGGAAATAGGTTTGTTTTTATGTTGGCTGGGAAATGTGTGGGGATTGAACTGGGGATGAGGTAGGTTTGGTTTTGGAGATAGAATATATGGAGGTGGCTATTGCATGCGAGGATGTGTATTCGTTTGGTTTGATATTTAAATGAAGGAAGACATTAGGGTTGTCTTGAATTAGATTAAGTTGTGTTGGGTTGATGGGTTGGGCTTGTGTGTCATGTGGTTGCATTGCGTTGGGTTAAATTGGTTTGGGTCACATTTTGGTTGAGGTTATGGTGGAAATAAGGGTACGCTTGAGACACTGGATTCAGGTGGTTCTCATTCAAGCTGAGGGAGATTTTCTTTCAGATGGTCATTCCAGGGAACCTGTGGTTGTGTGGGGGAAGTCAGGCCATTGGCTATGTATATCCCTCTACCATAGTACTCTGGTCTTGAATTGTGGTTATCTATGTCCACTTCTGTCTCCTTCACTGTACTTGGAATTTATCTTGTCATTCAGCTGGAAATGAGGGATGATTTTGTCAAATTCTTGAGACACAGCTGGTCCTGGATCACTGTAAGCTGCTTTGGTTTTACGGAACAGATGAAATAACTATTTTTTTCCCCAAAATCTAAAAAATCTTATAGAGTTAACATTAGCAGTGAACTCTTATAATGAGTTAACACCAGGACTCTTGTTCTTGATTCTTTTCTGAGACACGAAAATGAGATATTTTTCAATGCCACCCTAATCTGTTTTTTTTTCTTTTGAGACACATCTGGGTCTTTTGCTCTGTCACTCAGGCTGGAGTGCAATGGTGTGATCCTAGCTCACCGAACCCTTGACCTCCTGGACTTAAGGGATCCTTTTGCTTCAGCCTCTTGAGTAGATGGGGCTACAAGTGCTTACTACCACACCTGGCTAATTTAATTTTTTTTTTTTTTGTAGAGATAGGGTTTCATTTGTTGCCCTGGCTAATCTTGAACTTTTGACTTCAAGTGATTCTTCAGCCTTAGACTCCCAAAGCACTGGGATTGCTGGCATGAGCCACTCACTGTGCCTGGCTTGCAACATACTCCTGGAGTGTATAAACCTGGCTCCTGATAGCTATGCATTTCATTGAGAAAGGGGCATCGGATTTTGCATGAGGACAATTCTAACCTAGGAGGGCAGGTCAACAGGAATCCCTGTTGTACGAATAGAGTGCACAGGCGTAGACAATGAGGAGTGAGGAGCCCCCAGAACCCCACACTGTTTAGTGGACATCGGATTTTCAAATAATAGGGAACTTGGTCTGGGAGACTCATATTTCTGGATTGGAGAATATGTGGTATCACAAGGTTTTTGTTTTTGTTTTTTGAGACGGAATTTCACTCTATTGCCCAGGCTGGAGTAGTTGCATGATCTCGGCTCACTGCAATCTCTGTCTCCCAGGTTCAAGTGATTCTCCTGCCTCAGCCTCCTGAGTAGCTGGGATTACAGTTGCCCACCACCATGCCCAACTAATTTTTTTAATGTTTTTAGTAGAAATGGGATTTAACCATGTTGGCCAGGCTGGTCTTGAATTCCTGACCTCAGGTGATCTGCCTGCCTTGGCCTCCCAAAGTGCTGGGATTACAGGCGTGAGCCACCATGCCCAGCCTGTATCACAAGGTTTTATGATGAAAGTAGAAATATATGTGTGGAACTATTTTCTGATGTGAAAGTGTGAGAAACAGAGAGTACTGAATGTCAAGTCTTCTGTTTCAGAAACATGGTAAGTTTGAGGTCTAGTTTCTGGGCTCAGACTGGTATAGGGACCAGGAAGTCTCACAAACCCACGATTCTGAGATTTCAGGGCATATTATGTCTTGGGGTACAAAGGAAGTACTTGGGACTTAGGCACATGAGACTTTGTATTGAGAATCAATGATCAGGGCTGGCCATGGTTGCTCACGCCTGTAGTCCCATCACTTTGGGAGGCCAAAGTGGGAGGATCGCTTGAACCCAGGAGTTGGAGACCAGCCTAGGCAACATAACCAGACCCTCTTTCTACAAAAAAATAAAAATTAACTGGATGTGGTGGTATATGCCTGTGGTCTCAGCTATTCTGGAGGCTGAGACAGAAGAATCGCTTGAGTCTGGGAGTTCAAGGCTACACTGAGCTGTGATCACGCCACTGCACTCCAGCCTGGGCAACAGAGTGAGACTCTGTCTCAGAATGTTTTTTTTAAACAAGAATCAGTGATCATCCCAACCCCTGTTGCTGTTCATCCTGCGCCTGCCTGCTCTGGCTTTGTCCCCTAGATCATGTCTCCATGACCTACAGGCCCTGCCCAATCTGGACTCACACCCTGGGAATGCATCCAGACCGATCTAATATGTGCAGAACGAGTGCTGTCTCTCCCTCCCCTTCCACAGCTCTGGGTGTAGAAGGGGGTTGTCCAGCCTCCAGCAGCATAGGAAGGGCCTTGGTCAGCATCTGGGTGCCAGCAGGGCAGGGGTGGAGTCCTGGGGAATGAAGGCTTTATAGGGCTCCTCAGGGAGGCTCCTCAGCCCCAAGCTCACCACCTGCCCATGGACACCTGTGTCAGCATGCAGTTCCTGATTCTCTCCATCACCCTGTCTGTGGGGTCCACTGGTGAGATGGGGGATAAAGGAAGGGGAGTGGGTTCTGACTCTTATGCTGAAGCCCTTTCCCTCCCACCCAGCACCCCAGCCTTGTCCCTTCAGCTCACAGTTCACCCCAGACAATGTGCCCTGGCTCCTCCACATTGCAGTCCTCATGCCTACACTAGGTCCCCACTCCCTCCAGAACTTTCTCCCCATTGCCCAGCCAAATCCCTGCTTCCAGTTGCTTTACTAAAGGAGAAATTCCTGGGCACCTCTGTGTTTCTCTTTATGGGGCTCAAAACCTTTTAAGGACCTCTCTCAATGCCAGTGGTTCTTGGGGCCCTATCGTTGGGCTGCCTCCTGAGCCCCTCAGTCAGGCCAGTCTACTGACTTCCCATTCAGCTGTGAGCATTCAACCCTGTCCCCTGGACCCTGACACCTGGCCTCCCAATCCTGTCCCAGGAAACCCAGATTGCACCAGACACTTCCTTCTTCCTCCCAAGGCTATCTGGACTGAGACAACAAATGCTGCCCCAACCCCCAGTCTGGCACTGGGACCCTGAGAACTGCTCCTTCCCTGATGCTTTGCCCCAGATGCTTCATTCAATGGCCAGCCTTCTCCCTAGGAAAAAACACGAGCACCCCCAACCACAACTGCCAGTTCTCAGATTCCCTAAATCTGTACCCTTTTCAAAACCTCAAAAATCAAATAAAAAACAACTCAGGCAGAACGGTTTGCTTAACCTTGGACATGGTAAACTGTCCGAAACCTTCCTCTCCCAGCAACTAAACCTCTCCATAGGGCACTTATCCCTGGTTTCTGGAACGCCTTAATCTCTCACAACCCACATCTTCCACCACAGTTTCCCTTCTCCCAATGCAAAACCCCAAATCACTGCAAATGACCCAGCCCCCAACCTGATGCCTGCTCCAGATGCTGTTCGATGTCACTGACTCTGATCTCTGGGGTCAGCTCTGCTCTCGCAGCATGAAGTCTCCCCACCTGGCCCAGCCACCAACCCGCCAATGCAGGGAATAGCTACAGAGTTCCCAGCCCTCCCAGCACCCCTTATTCGTGTCCCCCAATTCCCAGTCCTGGTCTTCCACCCCTATGTCTCTTCAAACCCACAGCTCAGCTCCCTCCTCCATCCAACTCTTCTGGCCCCTCCTGTCAATCCGATTCCCCCCTGACCCAGCACCCCCTCTGCAGGTGCCGTGTCCCTCATCCAGTCTCGGATTGTGGGAGGCTGGGAGTGTGAGAAGCATTCCCAACCCTGGCAGGTGGCTGTGTACAGTCATGGATGGGCACACTGTGGGGGTATCCTGGTGCACCCCTAGTGGGTGCTCACAGCTGCCCATTGCAGAAAGGAGTAAGTAGTAGCCTGGGATGTGGGAAGGGAATGTCTGTGTCCCACAGGAATCACAGCTGAGTACCTCCCCCATGGTCACTTCTCCAGTGAGGCTTCAGATTAAAGGGGAGAGGGGAGGTCCTGGCCCAGGTCGCACTGGGAGGCAGAACTGGGGCTGGACCACTCTCCCCATGGCTGCTTGGGTCTCTCTGCGTGTCTGGTCTCACTGTGTCTCTTGGTATCTGGCTCTGGTTGTGTCTGCATGACTGTGTTTTGGTCTCTATCTCCCTCTCTTTTCGGCCTCCCTGTCTCTGTGTGTCTCTGGGTCTCTCTACCACCATCTCTGTCACCATGTGCCTCACCTTCCATCTCTCTACCTGTCTTTCTCTCTGGGTCTCTGCCTCAGCCCTTCCTCATCACTACTGAGCACACCCAGATGGGCCTGTGAGGGTGGGTGAGGAGCATCCCAGTGAGGAGGGAGGAAGGAGAAAGGGAAGCAAGAAAGGAGGGGAAGGTGGCCCGGCGTGGCGGCTCACACCTATAATCCCAGCACTTTGGGAGGCTGAGGCGGGTGGATCACCTGAGGTCAGGAGTTCGAGACCAGCCTGGCCAATGTGGTGAAACCTCATCTCTACTAAAAATGCAAAAATTAGCCAGGCGCAGTGGTGCATGCCTGTACTCCCAGTTACTAGGGAGGCTGAGGCAGGAGAATTGCTTAAACTTGGGAGGTGGAGGTTGCAGTGAGCCAAGGTCATGCCACTGCACTCCAGCCTTGGTGACAGAACAAGACCCCATCTCACAAAAAACAAAAGAACAATGAAAGGAGGGGAAGGCAGCTGGAGAGAGAAAAGGGGACATGGCCCTGGGCTGTGGGCCAGGCCACCCGCCCCTACAGAGTCCTCACCCCATCTGCAGCTGCAGGTGAACCACCCCCATGCCTCTGCTCCTCCCCCTGCCCTTCCACACTCCTCAGATGCCTCTATGGCCGCCCTCCTTTTTCTCTCCCACACTGTATCACTCTGGCTTCCTCTCTGCTGTTTCTCCTTCTCTCTCTGACTTCCTGCATCCTTTTCTCGTTTGTCTGCTTCTCTCTCCCTTCCTCTTTCCCGCATCTGTTTCTTGCTGTCCTGGTCTCTTCTTTGCTCATCCTAATTCTCACTGTTCTCCCCTCTGTTTTTGTCATTCCTCCACCTTTTTATGCTCTTTCTTTTCCACTTAGTTTCTCTCAGTTTCTGTATCTGCGTCTCACACAATCACACTCCTGTTTTCTAACTCACTGTCTGTATTCACCATGACTGTATTTCCCCCATCCCTGTGTTTTTCTCACTGTTTCTTTTTCTCTCCTTTGGAGACTCCCTTAACCTCCCCTGCCCCATCTACCTTTTCCCATTTTCTCTCTCCTTATCCAACCATCCCCTTTCTTCCCAGGAATAGCCAGGTCTGGTTGGGTCGGCACAACCTGTTTGAGCCTGAAGACACAGGCCAGAGCATCACTGTCAGCCATAGCTTCCCACACCCGCTCTACAATATGAGCCTTCTGGAGCATCAAAGCCTTCGTCCAGATGAAAACTCCAGCCACGACCTCACGCTGCTCCGCCTGTTGGAGCCTGGCAAGATCACAGACGATGTGAAGATCCTGGGCCTGCCCACCCAGGAGCCAGCACCGGGGACCACCTGCTACGCCTCAGGCTGGGGCAGCATCCAACCAAAGGAGTGTACGTCTGGGCCAGGCGGTGCAGGCGGGCGCCCAGATGCCTGGGTCTGAGGGAGGAGAGGCCAAGGAACCAGGTGGGGCCTGGCCACAGCGCAGTTTTTCTCTGACCCGTAGTCTTGCACCCAGAGAGTCTTAAGCGTGTGAGCCTCCGTCTCTTTTCCAATGACACGTGTGTCAGAGCTTACTCTGAGAAGGTGACAGAGTTCATGTTGTGTGCTGGGCTCTGGACAGGCGGAAAAGACCCTTGTGAGGTGAGTTATCCCTGCTCCAAAGATCTTGAGGGGAAAGGTGAGTGGTGACCCTAATTCTGGACTGGATCCTGAAAGCTAACGAGACATGTGCCTCCCCTGCTCCCCAGCTATAGCCATGCCCCCTCCCCGTGGCTCATCTGCCGCCCTCCTTCCCCCTTCCCTGACTCCCTCAACGTAACAGGTGATTCTCACAGCATAGTTCACCCATTCCTGCATTCAGCACACGCTTACTGGGCACCTGCTACATGACCAGCACTGCCCTAGACCCTGGGAAGCAGCAGTGAACACACAAGAGCAGCCCCTTCCTTCCACAGCCTCCTGTGGCCCAGGTGAGGCCCTGCAGGAGGGTGGTTGCGGGAGTGAGCAAAAACCCTCTTGCAGGGCCTTGCCTGGGCCCCAAGAGGTTGCTCCCTTTCCTCTGAGGAGTCAGGAACTGTGGATGGTGCTGGACAGAGGCAGGGCAGGGCCTGGCTCAGGTGTTCAGAGGCTGCCACTGGCCTCCCTGTGGGATCAGACTGCAGGGAGGGAGGGCAGCAGGGGTGTTGGGGGAGTGATGATGGGGCTGACCTGAGGGTGGCTCCAGGCCTTGTCCCCGCCTGGGCCCTCACCCAGCCTCTCTCATAGGCTCCTGGCCCTCAGTTTTCCCCCTCCACTCCATTCTCCACCTGGCCTCAGTGGGTCATTCTGATCACCGAACTGACCATGCCCAGCCCTGCCCACGGCCCTCCATGGCTCCCCAGTGCCCTGGGGAGAGGGTGTGTAGTCAGAAACTAGTCCTGGAGAAGTGGCCTCTGTGATGAGCTGTGGGGACGGCATCCTGCAGATGGCCCTGCCTCTTCTCCTGCTGACCTGCCTGCAGGGGCCGTCCTGGACCCTGCACCCGGCGCAGGAGCTGGGCCCCAAAGTCCCTTCCCCATTGGCCAGGACTGGAGCCCTGTCCCCTCTGTTGGAATCCCTGCCCATATTCCTGTGGGAGTGGGTTCTGGAGACATTTCTCTCTGTTCCTGAAAGCTGGGAATTGCTGTCAGTTATCTGCCTGTCCAGTTCTGAGAGATGGAGTTGCCTAGGCAGACGCTGGGGCCAATCTTTCACTGTGTCTCTCCCCCCTTACCCTTAGGGTAATTCTGGGGGTCCACTTCTCTGTAATGGTGTGCTTCAAGGTGTCCCATCATGGGGCCCTGAGCCATGTGCCCTGCCTGAAAAGCCTGGTGTGTACACCAAGGTGGTGCATTACCGGAAGTGGATCGAGGACACCATCATGGCCAACCTCTGAGTGTCCCTGTCCCACTCCTACCTCCAGTAAATTTAAGTTCACCTCACGTTCTGGCATCACTTGGCCTTTCTGGATGCTGGACACCTGAAGCTTGGAACTTACCTGACCAAAGCTCAAGACTCTTGAGTCCTACTAACCTGTGCCCTCATGTGTGGACTCCAGGGCTTCTAGGAAAAGAAATAGACTAGTGTTTCTGACATGGGTATAATTTCACCCTCTCCTTGGGAACACTGGCTGTGTCTGGAGACTTCTCACTCAGTTTCACTGAGGACACACACAAGATGTGGGTGACCATGTTGTTTGTGGGGTGCAGAAATGGGAGGGGTGGGGCCCACCCTGGAAGAGTGGACAGTGACACAAGGTGGTGATCTGCTCTCTGCGTAAGCTGGAGGCAGGATGCACGAGGCACTCACACAGCTAGGATGATGCTGAAAACATAGCCCACTCTGTCCAGGGGGCACTGGGAAGCCTAGATGGGGCCATGAACAGAAAGGAGGGGAGTGTCCTCCTATGTTGTTGAAGGATGGACTAAGGGGAGAAACTGAAAGCTGATTAATTACAGGAGGTGTGTTCAGGTCCCCCAAACCAGATTTGATGATTTCCTAGTGGGACTTATGGAAATAAAGAGCCGTCATGCTGTGGTTTTTTATGGCTTGTTACATTGATAGGATGCACATTGAAATCACCAAACAAAGCAGACATACAGACTGGAGTGTGGAGAAAAGAGGAAAACTTGCAGTTACTAGTCTTGCTTTATGACGTTTTCATGCTGGCAGGAAGTGAAACCTATCAGGCTATGGATGTGGATTGTAGCTGACCAAGCTGATAGAGAAACTAGCCAGATGGGGGCCTTTCCCTTAGGATGGGGGCATATTTGACAGTTATGCTCTCCCAGTAGAGTTTTATGGACAGCACATAATTCTCCCTGCCAGGATGTATGATAATATGTATGAAGTAATTCCAACTAAGGAAGCTCACCTGATCTTTAGTGTCCAGCGTTTTTATTGGGGGTCTGTAGGGTAAGTATGGAGTACTTGAATAATTGACCTTAAGTGCCCAAACCCGAAGTTTCCCAGAGGTCAAACAGATATAGCATGGTCCAGGGTCCCAGATGTCCAAAACCAGGCATTCATCACAAGTCACATTTTTAGCATGAATCATCTGGCATGGCCCAAGGTCCCACATATACCAAGGCACTTGGGCAGTACATTCCAAGGGATCAAATGTTATCTCCCAGGGGTTATTCGAGAATGAGCCCTTTGCTTGGAATGTGAAGACAGTAGCTCCCTTCTCTACTGGTTCCATGTCTCCGCCATTAGCTCAGACTTCATCTTCTTTTCCTTGTCTTTCTGTCTCCATCTCTGTCTGTCTGTCTCTTTGCATGTGTATAATTGTGTGTGTGCATCTTATTTTTTCTGTTTCTCTAAAAATTCTGTCTGAGACAAACTTTACTAATGCTTCTAGAGGAAGGAAGTCTTAAGGATGAGCTTTCTGAATTAGTTCCGGCGTTTCTAGTTCTTGGAATTAGTTCTGTAATGAGAATAAATTTAAAGGCGCCAATAGATCTATTTTCAGTAATGCAAAGAGAAATAAAAGGCCATGGTGTGATGTGGCAATAGAGATACGCAAAATATCACCACTGGATAGTCCTAATAAAATAAAGGGGCAATGTCTGGGGTGATCGTGTATATGATACTTTGGAATATTTTTTTCTTAAAGTGACAAGCATAATGAAATTGGATGATTGCTTCTGTGTTGGCAAAGAGAAGAATGAGCCCAGGACTTTAAATTCCCAGGTCACAGACTGAGGAAGTGATCTAAAGTTGCTACGTCTATGTTGAAAGAAACCTTTATCTCCTGTAGCCACAGAGCTGAGATTTCTGAAAATCAAACCTAGAATCTTACTGTGTGAGTGGCTGAATTACAATGCTAATTAAATCCTCAGCATACAGGCTGTCTGGCATTAAAGTGAAGGCATAATTGGAAAGGGTAGGGATCCCCAACATTGGAATGAAGACATATGGGAAGACTCTGATTATGGTGAGGAGGCTGGGGGAAGGTTCTAATTAGAGGATTTGGCCTGAGGCTTTAAAAATGAAGATCCAGGGGGCAGATGGAATGTGGCCAGTGTCTGGCAGGATGTGGGGCACTTGGCATCTATCCTGGTGCCTAAGGAAGCAGTGACCTCTCCCAAAAGGGAGAACCCAAGAGGAAGAGCATGTTGGGGAGGAGGAGAGACAAACGGCGAAAGAAAATTTATTATGCCGAAGGTGGGATGAATTTGTGTCTGGAAGGATCCAAGTAGGGCCAGAAAGATTCGGCTTCAGCTTGGCTTACACTGTCCCTAGAAAAGTTCAGCTCAGCCTTGATCCCTCGTCTATCATGTAGCTGTGCCCAGCTGGGGCCCCTCCTACCTCCCACCCTTCCATCTCCAGCTGGACAGGTGTGTCCTTAGTGCCCAGCTGTTTGTCAAAAACTCTGAAGGGGCTGATATTTTGCCAACTCGCAAACAAACTAGCCTGCCACAGTTTTATGGATACTGGCAGAACACACCAGATTCTGTGTGCCTTAGTGCCCAACCGTTTGTCAAAAACTCTGAAGGGGATGATATTTTACCAACTCGCAAACAAACTAGCCTGCCACAGTTTTATGGATACTGGCAGAACACACCAGATTCTGGATCAAAGACAAAGGACTTTATTACTCACAGCACAGCAGGCAGCATGAGCTTTGTGTTCACATTAGTTTGACCCCAAGTCCCACAGGAATGATCAGAGAAGTCCAGGAGGATCCTGTGCACACAGTGCTTTGACCCACTGCTGAGAAACCTGACCTTAGGAATCCTGAATCTTATAAGGGGACTGTTCATATTTGTCCAAGAGGAAGTTCTTCGTTATCCCAACCACAAACAGACCTGCTCTCTACATTTATTTTACTGAACACTGAACAAATCTGTTTTAAGGGACATATTATCTTTATTACACTGGCCAGTAAGGAAAGCTGTTCTGTTGAAAATACCATTTGCAAGATTGCTTGCTAGCCAAACATCCTTGATAGTCCAAAGCAACATTTTTTTTTTTTTGCTTAGAAGACATGTAGAAACATGAGAGGCCCATGGAGAATTTTTTCTTAGAATCATAATTTAAATGCTTTAAACTTCCCTGTAGAACAACCTTATACTTTCTTCCTTATACTCCTTGTCTGCCACAACTGTGTTACCCTAGCCTCACCATTGTTCCAGGCCAAGTTCCCAGTGATGGCAGGAAAATTACGGGGATCTCCTCTGGATATGCCCTATTGTTGCTGTCTGTTTACGTGTGGATTTGCCTTTGAGAGGACATATCCACGTTTCCCAGTGTAGAGGCTCACGGTCTTCTGACTGTGAAAAGTCCCTTTTGCTAACTGCATAGTGCAGTTCTCTCTCTCTCTCTCTCTCTTTCTGTGTGTGTGTGTGTGTGTGTGTGTGTGTGTGTGTGTCTGTCTGTGCATGCACATGTGTATGTGATGGGTGTGCAAGGCTCTACTGTCCTCTACCTGCCCACACATGTGAACTATGTCCCTATATGGGAAAACTAATGAGTAGCCTTCAACACCAAGTGTCTGACTTGGGAGATGATCTAGAGATGGATAAATCTTTCTTGTCCCGGCTGTCTGTGTCTCCAGAATATGTCTTTCCCATAAATGCCCAATTGTGTGACTGAGAATTGCCTGGAATCAAATCTATGAGCCTGTATTTGAATGTCTGGTCCCTGGGGTTAGTGTCTGCAACTTTGAATCACCACTAAGTGGCTTTAGGGATGAATCATAGTATTAGCCTTGACTCTGTATATCTGGATCTGCACATCTGTCTGACTTTGGCTGTATTTGTTTCCACAATCTGAATATCCACATGTATGTATCATAACAAACTCATGTGTCCTTGACTAAAATAACTGATACTTATTACTATGTATTACAGTTACTATGTGCCAGGCATTATCATGCACACCCAGACACATGCATGTACACAAAGACACATTTTCCTATTTAAGTCTTAAGAAAACCCCCAGGGCTGGGCACGGTGGATCACCTGAGGTCGGGAGTTCAAGACCAGTCTGACCAACATTGAGAAACCCTGTCTCAGTATACTAAAAATACACAATTAGCCAGGCTTAGTGTCGCATGTCTGTAATCCCAGCTAATTCACGAGGCTGAGGCAGGAGAATCACTTGAACCTGGGAGTTGGAGGTTGCGGTGAGTCAAGATCATGCTATTGCACTCCAGCCTGGGCAACATGAGTAAAATTCTGTCTCAAAAAAAAAAAAAAAAAAAAGAAAAAGAAAACCCCCATTAACAAATGAGGAAATGGAAAGACAGTGAGGTCAAATAATTTTCTCAAAGATTCAGAACTAACATGTTTGATCCCAGGTTGTCATACACTTGACGCAACCACCATACTATAGACCTATGTCTGTGAATTGGTTTTTGGGGGGTTACTCAGAATATGGCCCCTCCAAGTCAAACCTGACACTGCATATCAGTGTCTCTCTCTTTTGCACCTTTACTAAGGCCCCACCTTCTATGTTCAGAGCTTGTGTGCAAGTGTGTGCATCTGTAACATTGAGTATCCAGACCTACAGTGAAGTGTAGATTTGGGTCCGAGCTTCTATGTCCAAAGCTGTGTGTGTGTGTGTGTGTGTGTGTGTGTGTGTGTGTATGTGCATGCACACCCATGTTGTAATTGTCCACACTTACATACAAATATCAATGTTCATGTAGTGATTCTTGAAGCTGAGACCTATTTATATGTTAAGTGAAGGTAAGCTATAAGTGCTGTCCCTAGCAGTACCTATGTTTGAAAGTCTGGTTGTGCATGTATGTAGGTCCACAATCCAGTATGGCCACATCTGTGCCCTTGTATGACCCTGAGTTTGGCCGAGATGCACAAACTCTGGGACCAAATTTCTGTGTCGTACATACTGAGTGTCACATCGATTTACTATCTGTGACAGATGAATGACCCTGAATGACTGGCTCCAAGTGACGACCTGTCCAAACTCAGTACATCCAGTGTCCTTATCTTCATCCCCAATCACAGAGAACTACTTGCTCTCTGGTCTTTTCCCCTTTCTCTCTCTTTCGGGAACCTGTAACACATAAGATGGGTGGTAGGAACAGAAAAGGATACAGTTCCAGGGAAAAGTGGCAAAAGTTTTTTTTAAAGCTAGAGAGTAAACAGTATTGTAGAAACACATCAGGGACTCCTGGAGAAACTGAGGGGAAGGCATAAGTGAAGAAATGTAGGTAGATAAGGGCACAGCTAGGGAATAGGAGGTGAGAAGGATCCTGTCCTCATGGGACCTCTACCCCCATCCCAGAGGCCCAGGATGGTGACTAGGTCCTGGGAACTGAGGAGTGTGTGCTCTACTCCCAACCTTGGCAAATTACTCTCTTTAAATGTGGACACTTTGTAGTTCTTCATGCGCTGTCCCACTGTGAGCTGTCTGAGGCCCACTACCAAACTTAGTAAGAAGGCAAGGGTCAGGGTCCTGAAAAAGGTGGCTGGAAATAGGAACCCATGGGTTCTGTACCTGGGGTTGGAGAAGGCTGAGAACTGGGAGTCCTGGGTCTTGGGGAAGAAAAATGTTGGGACTCTGGATTCTTGTATTTTAATGGGTGTGGGGAGAGAGTCTTTGACCCCTCTATTCTGAGTACTGGAGCTTGGGGACTACAGCCCAGTGGGCGTGTGCCCACACACTGGAACTCAGCTATCTGAGAGGCAGGAGTAGGGGCCATTGGTACTAGGGTCTCAGGAAGCGGTAAGTGGAATTTCAGATTATCATAGGGCTTGGGGATCCGTGATTGCTAACATTTGGGTCTTTCTGTCTTCTCACTCAGCTTACGGGTAACCACCCTCTGCTCAGCTCCCTATAATTGCTGGGCCAGCAGGAGCCGGGCGAGCGAAAACTGCGCGAGCCTTTGGCGCATGTTCTGACTTTACTGCACTAGGAGGATCCCGGTGGACCGCTATGACGTCACATCGGCGCGACCAGCCAGCATAACCGGAGGGCCTCTCCAGTCACAGGTATCACATGGCACTGCCCACGTCTGCCCCCTTGTGTCCACCATAGTGTCTGACTTAGGCTTTGTGTCCATAGGCAGGAGCCTAGGACCACAGGGAGGCTTGGGTCACAAGATGCTAGAGAAAAGTCAGATGTGTCCAGTCTATGAAACGTGAACTACGTGGCTTTTGGGAAGAGGGGCAGCGTCCTGAATTTATGGGTCCTCCTCAAGTTCAGGGTCTTCCCTGGTGGGTCTCCTTGATAGCTTGTATGGTGCCAACATCAGCATTATTTCAGACACATCTTGTAACATGGACTACCCAGGGCACTTGATGGAAACCGTGGTGTGTGCATGTTTGGAGGGTGCAGGCTCAGATGGTCCTAAGATCAGAGCTGGGAGTTAGAAGGGGTGTGGGAACAGGTTTAAGAGTAGGAATAGGGTTGGGTTTGGTTTCTTTTAGCCGAGGGAAAATAATGATAGGAATTAGGGGGTGGAACAGAAAGAGCAGTTAGAATGTGCAGTGGAATAGTGGTTGTGGTTAGAATTGGGGATAGAGTTAAGTAGAATTGGATTGATATTGGATTGGATGACATGAGAATTGGTTTGGGTTGGTATGGTTAAGTGGTTGGAATGGTTTGAGTTGATTTCAGAGGGAAAAATCTGGAGGATAATCGTCTGTGTACTTTGGGATGCAGAAGGCATTCCCCTTAGATGAGGCTAGGGACTGAGGGAGGGAGGGAAGTTTCTGGTCCAGGCATTGGGGGTGGCCCACCCTCCCAGGGGCTGCCTGGGTCTCTCTCCTTGTCTCTGTCTGTCTGGTCTTGCTGCATCTCTCGGGATCTGGCTCTGCTTGTGTCTCTGTGTGACTGTGTTTTCGTCTCGGTCTCCCTCTCCTCTCTCTCTTTGTGTCTGCATCTCTGCCATCTCTGTCTGTCTCTGGGTCTCTCTGTGGCATCTCTGTCACTGTGTCTCACCCTCCAGCTCTCTGCTTGTCTCTCTCTCTCTGGGTCTCTACCTCACCGCTCCCCTATCCCTACAAACACACACCCAGATGGGCCTAAGGGAGGCCCAAGAACAAAGGAAGGGCTTTATCCCCAACGTGTGTGTCTGGGAAGGGGCACCTCTCCCTCTGCCCAGCCCCCCACAGGACATCCCTCCAGTCTGGGGAGACACAGGGAAGGCTGGGTTCAGCGGGAGCTGGGTGGGGAACTGGGGGAGCAGGAAGGAGAAGGGCGTGGTGAGAAAGTCGGGGAGGGTGCTGGGGAGGGAAGGGGGCCTCGACCTTGGACTTCAGGCCAGGCCATCCAACCCTGGGGAGCCCGCACCACAGGCCCAGCTGCAGCTGAGCTGCTCTCAGGCCTCCCCTCCTCCCCACCTGCCCCCACCCTCCCCCAGGGCCTCCGTCCCTTTTCTCTCCCACACTCGGTCACCCCTCCGTCCTCTCTGCCTCTGTTTCTAGTTCTCGCTCTGACTTCCCTTTTCCATTTGTCTGCTTCTCGCTCCCTTCTGGGTTCTGTTCCCTCTTCCTCCCTCTCCCCGGGCCTGTTTCTTGCTGTCCCTGTCTTTTCTCCGTCTCACCGGCCTGTTTTGTTCACCCTGTTTCCCACCACCCTCCCCTCCGCCTCTCACCCCTCTGTCCTTTTGAGCTCTTTTTCACTCTCTGTCTCTGCATTTGCCCTTTGCACTCTCAAACTCCTTCGTCTTGCCACTCGATGTCTGTATTTCTCCGTATCTTTCTTCCTCTGTCTCTGCCCGCCCATGTTTTTCTCTTTCTCTTTCCCTCTTTGGGGACCCTCCCCCATGCTCCCCTGCCCCGTCTCCCTTTCCCCCGTCTGCCTCCTCATCCTTCCACTCCCATCTTTCCCCAGCCATTACCAGCTCTGGCTGGGCCGCCACGACTTGTTTGAGGACGAAGCCACAGCCCAGTTTGCTCTTGTCAGTAAGAGCATCCCACACCCTTGCTTCAACATGAGCCTCCTGAAGAACCATACCCGCCTCCCAGGCGAGGACTACAGCCACGACCTCATGCTGCTCCAGCTGGAGGAGTCTGTCCAGATTACAGATGCTGTGAAGGTTGTGGAGTTGCCCACCGAGGGCATCGAAGTGGGGAGCACCTGTTTGGCCTCCGGCTGGGGCAGCATCGAACCAGAGAAGTGTATGTGGGGGCAGACTGTGCAGGCCAAGGCGGGGCTGGCGATGCCTGAGTTGGAGGGAGAAAGGGCCAGAGAACCAGGTGAGGTCTGGCTGCAGCCCTTTTTCTCCCGGGTTCCTAGTCTCATATCCAGATGATCTCCAGTGTGTCGACCTCAAAATCCTGCCTAATGATGAGTGTGACAACGCCCACACCCAGAAGGTGACAGAGTTCATGCTGTGTGCCGGACCCCTGGAAGATGGCCAAGATACCTGTGTGGTGAGCCAGTCCTGCCCCCAGGTTCTGGAAGGGCTGGGGTGGGGGACTCAGCCTCTGAACTGGCTTCTGAGAACTAACTGGGCATCTGCTTCACTGCTTCCCTGCTAGCTGTGGCCTCCGGCCCCATCAGTGCCCCAGCTCCCCTCCCTTCCCCCGCCCATTCAGGTACAACTGCATCTCACCCCCCAACACCAGAGTTCACTGTTCCTCCCGGTAAGGCAGTTACTGTTGAGTCAGAGAAAGCTCCCTGGAGACGTGGCCTCTGCGATGCGCCTGCAGATGGTCCTGTCCCTCCTCCCACTGACCTGTCTGCAGGGACTGTCCTCCTGGACCCTGCCACGTACGCAGGAGTTGGGCCCTGAAGTCCCTTCCTCCTTAGCCAGGACTGAAGCCCCTGGCCCCTCTGTGGGAATCCCTGCCCACCTTCCTCTGGAAGTGGGCACTGGAGGCCCTTTCTGAGAGCTGGGGCTCCCCAGGCAGAACTGGGCCCCACAGACCTTTGTCACTCTCCCCTCCCACCTTGTCCTCCCAGGGTGACTCAGGGGGCCCGCTGACCTGTGACGGCGTGCTCCAAGGTATCACATCATGGGGCTACATCCCTTGTGGCAGCCCCAATAAGCCTTCTGTCTTCGTGAGAGTGCTGTCATATATGAAGTGGATCAAGGACACCATAGCGGAAAACTCCTGAATGCCCAGCCCTGTCCCCTACCCCCAATAAAACTGAATGTGCATCAAATGCGTGTCACATTCTGGCATCATTTATCTTTCCAGATATGGTGCACCTGGACCTATTCGGCTGAGGCTGGCGCCACCCCAGCTGTCCCAATCTTGTGCCTGGAGGTCTGAGGTCACCAGCAGGTGGGGAAAGGAAGGGGCTGTAACAGGTGCAGACAAACAGGCAGGGAAAGGCTCAGATTCCAAAGGGCAAGTCAGGGGCACCAGACCAGTTCACTCACGCTAGGATGGACCCTGCCCTGGTGGGGAGGTGGGGGGCAATGGAGGGTCCGAGGCTGAGAGGTTAGCAAGTGCCTACGTTTTATTGTGGCGGGGAAGCCAGGAAAGGTACAGAGGGATGTTATTGCAAGCCATGCCTTCCCAGGGAGGGGCACATTCCATGGAAGGGCAGAGTTGCACCAAATGCTGGGCGGTGCCATGTCCACATGGGGGACAAGAATGAATGTTGGAGCTGAGGCTGGAACTCTGAGAAAGAAGTTCGAGGCAGACCACCCTGGCTGACGGGTGTGGCCTGTGAAGACTGGACACCAGGGATGGGGCCACACAAACTAGCCACACTGCTGAGCTTCGTGGGACACTGGACAAGTGTCTGCAGAATGGGAGGGGGTGTTGGAGTTCTGGGGTGGGGGTACTGTGAGGACCCAGTGGGCAGGGACAAAGCAGCAAAGCATGGGTCCTAGAGAGAGGGTCAGAGTTTGCTACTGGTCCCCTCGTAGGGCATGGCCTGATCTCAAGAGGTGGGGCCTCAGGGGAGGTCTAATATCGGGGGCGTGGCCATGCTGAAGGGGTTGGCCTGGCATCTGGCCAGGGCTACTGGTCAGTGTCCTGAGGAGCTCGGGTGCTATTCCTTGGAGGGGCTTGTGGTCTCGTCCTCAAGGGTGCATGAAATGGGCAGGCCCAGGCTGTGCTCGGAGTCTGTGTCTGAGTTCCACTGTTCGGATGTACACCTCTCAGTGCCCTACTGCAAGGTCCACCCACGATAGCTCAGCTGCTGCGTGTTCAAGGGCTGCCCTCTGCTCCACATGCCCACTTGGTTTAGGCAGGACACGGCTCCTGGGGGAGCCGGCTAGGAGGGCCACTGGACTCTGAGTCCCAACCTAGGCCCCACCCATTTCCCCGAGGCCCTGTCCACCTCCGAGGCCTCGCCCTCACTGGCAGGCAGCATCAGGTTGCTGGCGTCCCAGCACAGGTAGGAGGTCACCAGGCAGGACACCACCGGACTCAGGTGCACCACCTTGCAGTTAGCTGGAAAGAGCATCAGGCTGAAGAGAATCAGGAGCCCTGCACTGGGGTGGGGCCAAAGATGGATAGAAGGCTGGACAGTGAGCCCTGTGACCCCCAGTAAGAGAAGAGGGACTGAGACATCCTCTCCTACCCTCCATGACAAGCAGACACACACATACCCTCACAGCAGATAGAAAGATACCTGGAGAGAGGGGACAAAAAAGAGAGAAACAGTGGGGGAGAGAGAAACACCCCACACACCCAGACTAAGAGAGAGACTAGAATTGAGTCTGAGCTCCCCAGAGACATGCTAAGACAGAGGCTCCGAGGGGAGTAGCACAAAAGTCTAGACACACCTCCCAAAAGCCAGAGAGGGGTGCTGGGGTCAGGGAGCCCCCCCACCGCTGCCCTGCCGCCCCGCCGTCCCCGAGCCAGCACTTAACCAGTGCCAATGCAGAGGAAACTAAAGACAAAGTTGACCACGTTCAGGTGGTGGAACACTGGCTGGGAGGAGGATGCAGCACAGGGCCACCGCCAGTAACATGAAGCCCCCACTCATATGGATAAGAACTGGGGAGAGGGGGACAGATGCCCCAGACACCCCTCTTGATCATCCTCCAAAGTCATCCCTGTTGATACCCACAAGCAGCCCAACAGACACCCCCAAAGTCTGGCACATCCCCAAAATCACCTCCTAGAAACCCCAAAGTAACTCCACTCTCACAAGGTCAACCCCAGGGACCCCTAAAGTCATCCCTAATCACACCCTTAGAGTTGTCCCAAAGCACCCCTACTTAACCTCAAACCCAATTCTCGGACACTCTCATAATCCATCCCACACACCCCCCAAGGTCACCTTACAGATGACCCCCCAAGGTTACCCCACAGAACCATCTCAATCATATTTTTCTTCTTCTTTTTCTTTCTTTTTTTTTTTTTTTGGAGACAGAATCTAAATCTATTTCCCAGGCTGGGGTGCAGTGGCACAATCTTGGCTCAATTCCAACCTCTGCCTCCTGGGCTCAAGCAATTTTCCTGTCTCAGCCTCCCAGGCAGCTGGGACGACAGGTACCTGCTGCCATGCCTGGTTAAGTTTTGTATTTTTAGTAGAGATGGGGTTTCACCATGTTGGTGAGGTTGGTCTCGAACTCCTGACCTCAGGTCATCTGCCCACCTTGGCCTCCCAAAATTCTGGGACTACAGGTGTGAACCACTGCACCCAGCTTCAATCATTTCTAGAGTCACCCCAACAGACACCCCCAGTCACCTTACTTGAACTCCTAAAAGGCGTCTCATAACAACTCACATTAATATCCTTGGTATCACTCCCAGACACTTTCAACAGCACCCTCAAAGTTATCCAAGACAACTCGGTCACCCCAGTCATCTCCAAAGTCACCCTACTTCTGCTATAGTCTCTCCTCATCATCACCCAAGGTCCCCTAGTGGCCCCATTCACATGCCGAGAACCTCCCCAGACATCCTAATGTCACCTCTTGTTCACACCTCAGAGCGCCCCCCTCAAAACACACACAGATTTGTACACGAGAAAAACTTTCATATCAAACACTCTAACAGCAATGTGCCCAAAAGCTTAGTTCCAGTTTACGATGGATACTTATCCAACTTATATTTCCAGCAGAATAGAGTTTCAGCTGTTTCTGAGGACTACATCTCCTCCTTTTAGCCTTTTTTCTACTTTGTCTACTTTCCAACAGTGCAAAACTGTTTTAGCCAAATAAGCTAAGACCTCATCTGCTTTGTTTCTGGCAAACTGCACATCTCTAACACCCAACAAGAGAAAGGACCATCATCTATACAGAACAGCAGCAGCACTCTTGGGATTTGGGGAAATATCAGACCCCTTGGTTTTTTTTCTGTTTTTGTTTTGTTTTGTTTGTAGAGATGGCGTCTCACTATGTTACACAGGGTTGTCTCAAACTCTTGAGCTCAAGTGATTCTCCCTCCTTGGCCTCTCAAAGTGCTGGGATTACACGTGTGAGCCACTGTGCCCAGCCAGTCCCCTTAGTTCTTTCTGCTAATTGAAGAGTCAAGAAGCAGAGCTCAGGGGGAAGGCACCAGGCCAAAAAACAAGACCCTGAATGGAGACTTTGGTCTGCCCAGAACAACAGCCTGACATCTCCTGGGGACACCCTCCACCCAACTCACGTAACCCTGGTTGAGGGATTCTCCTGACATATGCTGCCCTCAGGGCCCGAGATAATCATGTGATTCTGGCTGAGCCAATCATAGTACCCCATGCCACAGATCCTGCAATTGGCCCAAAGATGGACACATGACCCAAGCCAACCAATCAGACTCTGCCCCAGGGCTTTTTATTAGGAAGCTGTCAGGGAAGAGCAGTCTCTCCTCGAGGATGACAAGCCTGAAGCTGCCTAAATCTTGGACCCAGCCTCATGGGGAGAGTAAAACTAAGAAGAAAAACAGACAAGAGAAAGAGCATTGAGATGACACTCAAGTCCCTGGCTCTCATCATCCTAGAGAGCAGCCACTCTGTGGCTTAGTCAGAATGTAAGTGGACATTTGCAGCTTACCTCCCCACCATGCCTTTCACCTCCTGCCCATTGCCCATTCTCAGCCCCAGTTATAAGCCAATCCACAAACTGTACTGCACTGGCCAGATAATTGGCTCAGGGTGTTCATGTGCCCCAAGCCACACAGGACTCTTGCAAAAACTGTTGACAACTTTTTTCTACTGGACTCAGTTATTATTACCAATTCTGCCAAGTTGCTAACTAACAGCTCTGCCAGTTTTTTCTCTGTCTGCTCTCAGATCCATTCCCCACCCTGCTCTGTTCTGCACTGCAAGGACCACATTTCCCAGCCTCCTTTGCTCACCATCTTATCACTGTGTTTGGCTAATGGGAGGCACTGGCAGAAGACTGGCTCTGGGAGGAGAGGACAAGCCAGGGTATTTATCGCCCTCTCTTATCTCTGCATGTGGTGGGTCTTCAGCAGTAGTTGTATCTATTCCCTGATTCTAGCCACCACTAAGCAACCCAACCATGGGCCTATGCCTTCCAGAGGGTTCCAGTTTCTGGACTGTAGTAATACCACCTCCTCCCATTGTCCTTCCGGCTGAGTAGCAGCATCCTGTAGTTCCTAACCCCCTGGTTTGCCTCACTATTTCCTATTAGCTTCTCAGCTCTTCCATCACCCATGAACCAATTCCCTGTATTTACTTCCTTCTGAAGAACCTGGAATGATTTACTTTCCTAACTGGATTCTGACTTGCTGCTACATAAAGCCTTGAGAATGAAGCCAATCCAAGTAGCCAAGAAACAGTAATATCTGATACTATCACTTGGGCCTCTGAATCCAGCCATGCCTGAAAACATTCCTACCCCTACCATTTTTCACACAGGGGATCCCATAAAGGAGCCCCTAGCCAGTTCAAGTTAGTTCACCCAAGCTAGTACAACTAGTTCTCTCAAGCTAGTTCAAATTAAGAGTTTGTGTCACTTGTGGCCGGGCATGGTGGCTCACGCCTGTAATCCCAGCACTTTGGGAGGCTGAGGCAGTTCGGTCACCTGAGATCAGGAGTTCAAGATCAGCCTGGCCAACATGGTGAAACCCCATCTCTACTAAAAATACAAAAATTAGCTGGGCGTGGTGGTGGGCATCTGTAATCCCAGCTACTTGGGAGGCTGAGGCTGGAGAATCGCTTGAACCTAGGAGGCAGAGGTTGGAGTGAGCTGAGATTGCACTACTGCACTGCAGCCTGGGTGACAGAGCAAGACTCCATCTGAAAAAATACAAAATAATAATAATAAAGTTCACACTAAATTGTTCACAGTGGAACTCCTAGAAAGTGAGTTTGGAGTAGAGAAGTTTCATTTTTTTTATTTCCAAAATAATCAGATAAGTGGAAAGACTGTATAATCATATCAGTGGAAAGAGACTCCTAAGATCTCCAACCCTACCAAGAATGCACTCCCACGGGCCTTAAACCATCACAACTGGGGGTGTGCCCCATTGGCCTCCCCCAGCCCCAGTAGTCCCAGCTCCCAACCCCCTCTTCTCTCAAACATGGGAATTGCCACCCCTGCCCCCTCCTCCCTCAGACCCAGGGGCAGACCCAGGACTCGAGGCCCCCAGCCCCTCCTCCGTCAGACCCAGGAGTCGAGGCCCCCAGGCCCTCCTCCCTCAGACCCAGGAGTCGAGGCCCCCAGCCCCTCCTCCCTCAGATCCGGGAGTCCAGGCCCCCAGCCCCTCCTCCCTCAGACCCGGGAGTCCAGGCCCCCAGCCCCTCCTCCCTCAGACCCGGGAGTCCAGGCCCCCAGCCCCTCCTCCCTCAGACCCGGGAGTCCAGGCCCCCAGCCCCTCCTCCTTCAGACCCGGGAGTCCAGACCCCAGCCCCTCCTCTCAGACCCCGGAGTCCAGACCCCAGCCCCTCCTCCCTCAGACCCCGGAGTCCAGGCCCCAGCCCCTCCTCCCTCAGACCCAGGGGTCCAGACCCCCAGCCCCTCCTCCCTCAGAGCCGGGAGTCCAGGCCCCCCGCCCTCCTCCCTCAGACCCGGGAGTCCAGGCCCCCAGCCCCTCCTCCCTCAAGGACCCTCGGTCACCAGACCCCCAGTCCCTCGCACCTCAGAGTCAGGAGTCCCAGCTCCCCAAGCCTCTCCACCCTCATAATCGGGTGTCCAGGCCCCAGCCCCTCCTCCCTCATACCCAGGAGTCCAGGCCCCAACCCCTCCTCCCTCAGACCAAGGAGTCCAGGCCCCCAGCCCCTCCTCCCTCAAGGACCCTCGGTCACCAGACCCCCAGCTTCTCGCACCTCAGAGTCAGGAGTCCCAGCTCCCCAAGCCTCTCCACCCTCAGACTCGGGAGTCCAGGCCCCAGCCCCTCCTCCCTCATACCCAGGAGTCCAGGCCCCAACCCCTCCACCCTCATACCCAGGAGTCCAGGCCCCAGCCCCTCCTCCCTCAGACCGGGGAGTCCAGGCCCCCAGCCCCTCCTCCCTCAGACCGGGGAGTCCAGACCCCAGCCCCTCCTCCCTCAAGGACCTTCGATCACCAGACCCCCAGCCCCTCCCACCTCAGACTCAGGAGTCCAGACCCAGCCACCTCCCTTTCCAAGTACCTGGGTCATACCTTGGGGTTGGTGAGGGTGTCTCTATTCTGGACCACACCCCAGGGGGCCACGCCCATGGCCACCACCTTGGTGCCCCCAGTGCTGGCCGTCTGATGGTCGCGCACAGCCACGCCAACGTGCCGGCCGATGCCCGTGTGCAGGCCCCCGGTGACGATCCAGGCCCCTACAGACACCAAGGAACAGGTAGAGACAGAGGGAGAGAAACCAAGAGTCAGACAGACACACACACACACAGACTGGGGGGTGGGGGAGACCCCGGCATGGCAGGGAGATGGCGGGCAGACCGAGGCCTGGGAGACGGCCCCACCCCCTTGGTCACCTGTGCTCTGGGCAGCCCGCACCAGCCCACGACGCAGCAGGTCCTGCAGCCAGGTCTGGAGGACAGGGCCCCCTGATCCCCCCAGCACTGACACCACGAGGTTCGGGGCACGGAAGCCCCACGTGCGTGTGACCAGACTATAAATTGTAGCTGGATCCGTTCGGTCAGAGAGCCGGAGAAACTGTGGATACATGGGAGAGGGGACACAGGGAGGGGACAGAGACTCAGAGAGACAGGGACAGAGGCCCAGAGAGAGGAGACAGAGACCCAGAGAGAAGGGACAGAGACCTAGAGAGAGAGGGGGACAGAGACCCAGAGAGAGAGGGACAGGCACCCAGAGAGAGAGAGGGGGACAGAAACCCAGAGAGAGGGACAGACACCCAGAGAGAGAGGGGGACAGACACCCAGAGAGAGAGGGGGACAGAGATCCAGAGAGAGAGGGGGACAGAGACCCAGAGAGAGAGGGGGTGCACAGAGACCCGGGGCAGGGGACAGAGACCCAGAGAGAGGAGGGGTCAGAGACCCAGAGAGCGAGGGGCAGTCCGACACCCAGAGAGAGGGGGAGGGAGACCCAGAGAGAGAGGGGGACTGAGTCCCAGAGAGAGAGCGGGGGACAGAGACCCAGAGAGAGGGGGACAGAGACTCAGAGAGAGAGGGGGACAGAGATCCAGAGAGAGAGGGGGACAGAGACCCAGAGAGAGAGGGGGTGCACAGAGACCCGG
>CAUYLG010024082.1:0-13026 GCA_963573385.1 Cacajao melanocephalus
CTGGGGCGCCGGCAAAATAGCCGCGCCGGCCAAAAAAGTCGCGCTGGCGACCCGTGTGGCTCTTCCGCCGGGAATCTCCTAGTCTGTGGGCAACAAAAATTCGTCTGAAAGTGCGGCGTCCACTCGCTCTCTGCGCTTTCACTGGGAGCTACAATCCTGAGCTGTTGTTAATCGGCCATCTTGGATCTCTCTCGGCATTATATTTTTTAAAATAAAGATGTTTCCTTTTGATGTGAAAGGTATTTTCAGATATTATTTGTCATATTTAATATAAACATTCACTATATACTACATATTTTTCTAAATGTCATGTTGGTGATTTGCCCATTTTTTTAAACCTAAAATTGAAATAGAATGAGCAGGTTGACAACCCAGCTTTAGGCACTATATAATTAATAAATAATAACTTGGATTATTGTGGTGTTCTTGCTGTAATTTATTATTTATCATTCTTGGGCAGATATTGTAGGAATTAGAATGCCTGCAGTAGCACATGTGGTACACCTAAGGATAATTTGAAGCACCAGAGCTGTATAGCCACTGGGTTTCCTCTCCCTTTTTTAACTTCCATATTGAATGCATATTAGGACATGTAACTTTCATCATACCATTTCCTTCTTTTTGCTCCCAGCCCACTCCTCATTTATGTGTACAAAAGCACTTACTTTCTTCTTGGGAAAAAATTTTTTAAAGGACCCTGATTGTTTCTTAAGATTTTCCTTCTATTAGGTCGCCAATACAGTATTTTTTGATGATGTTGTTCATATATGTTTGCCTCTTACAACTCAGTCCAATAACCAATGAGAACTACTGCCTTTCTTCCTGTCCTATTTCTCATAACCCTGATGACGCAGAAATCTCTCCACTTTTCATAAGTGGGAGGCACTCAGATAGTAAGTGTTAGGACTTCCTTAAGACATCTGAAGTGCTTTTTTTTTTTTTTTTTTTTTTGAAACAGAGTCTCAGTCTGTCGTCCAAGCTGGAGTGCAGTGGCGCAATCTTGGCTCACTTCAACCTCTGCCCAAAGTGCTAGGATTGCAGACATGAGCCACCACGCCTGGCCCTGATATGCTCTTTTAACCATCTTTTTAACTTTTCTTCCTGGTATTTAAGGCCATGAGCTTGTCTTATTTAATCTCTCTCTCTCTTACTTACCATTTTCTAGACCCTAGTAATCTAGCTCTCTACCTGCTCTCGATCATGAAAAGCACCATCTCTTCCCTTTTGCTTTATCTCTTCTCCTCCTCCACATTAATCCAGAGCATGTATATAAACATGCACATACCAACTCCCAAATACATACCTACATCCATATAAGTGCCACCTCTGCAACCTTACCTCTCCCCATAGACCTAACTCACTTTTTTAAAAATTCCCACAGTTACAGCATGTATCACTTAATTTATTCTCTACCTATGGTTTATATTGTTTTATGTTGTATATCTTATGATTACATGGTTTTATATGACTGACTTGCCTCCTGGTTGTAAGGTTCTTAAGATCAGGGATTGGATTTTTTTCCTCATCATTCTGTCTTATATAGCCCTTACCACATTGGTAAATATGTAGGTAAGTGCTTATCAAGTCTTAAAATAAGCCAGTCCTGTGGAGCAGAAACGTTCCTCAGAAAATGTCTTATCTAGTGTTCTCATTTTATAAAAAAGAAAATTAGAGCAACAAAGTGACCCATCTTCTTTATGGCACAACTTGTGAGTAGCAGGCCCTGAACTAGAACCTAGGTCTCCTGGCTCTTAGTTCAGTGTGCCTATTTCCAGGCAGCCTTGACCACGCTGGTGCTCAGGGACACACTCCCATGAGTACGTGGCATTTACTGCTGCTCACATGGACAGTGATAACATCCCTGCCCTGAACAACAGCCTGAAGTTCTCCCCAGCATTCCCCATTTTTCATCTTGCCTTCTTAACTTTATAAAACTCTCCCCATTCAGGAACTAGAGATGAATGAGAGTCCTCTCTCAGAAAAAAAAAAAATCAATAACAGGATGCAATTTTATTCATTGAGTTATCTATCAACATTTACTAATTTTGACTAGGAGATGGCATAAAAGCCACTTCTTTTCACTACCTGTTATTTTTTCATGAGAATAAATATCTTTAAAAAGCTAGATAAATCTAAAGTGACTATTCACTAGAACATTCCACATTTAGATTGTCAAATTATACCTACAATTAGAAGTGTTTTTCTTTGCTTAAATTTTATGCTTTTATATGTTAGTAAAGTCAAATCTAAAGGACAGCTACATTGATTCTTCTTGGTTATAATCGATGGTTATTGGCAGGATAGCATGTGTAGCCTTTTTATTTTGAATAAACAAGTTGGGAAGATCTCTGTTCTTTAATTCAGGAAAATAAGCAACACTCTATTCATCTAATTGCCTGAAGGCTAAAAATTGAATTGTATTGAATCACAAGGGAAAAAAACAAAATAGTTGACAAAAGCAGTCATCTAATTAAATATATTGTTTTTTAAAGAATGAAGTTTGGTAATGCAATTTGACAAATACAATAAATAATTTTTTTAAAAAAAGCTTTAGTTTTAGGTTTTGATCAATTACAGAAACAGAATGGGAAGATAAGAAAGAGACAGAAAAAGAAAGATGTGTGCCCACAGGGGAGAGTCCCTCCAGATCAAAAGGATCATGTGTCTCTGAGATGACAGGAAGCTGGTATTCACTTGGGTGTAGCTGGCAGTAAACCATCCCACATCAGAGCATTTAACTAAGAGAAGAGGCCCTCTCTGAACTTCAGTATCCTCATCTGTATATCAGATTATGGAACTAAATAACCTTTGATGTCCCTTCCAGCTCTAAGTTTCTGCTGGATTAATTATTTTTACATATCTTTATTCTGATATTTAAATCTTTCAGGAGTCTACTCTAAAAAGCCAGAATAGCTTAATAAATGCCTATTGGTTTAATGATTGATTTTGGCCCATATTATATGCAAGTTTATCAACTCAACTAACAGTATATGGGTTATTTTAGTTATATGCAGCCAAAGATATTTATTGTGTCTATGGCATCTTGTGCTGAAAGCTTTATGTAGTGAAAATGAGTAATGGGTAAACTCTTCTTATACTAATGGCAGATTAGTGTTTGATCTTTTAATGGTGAAGTTTTCAACATGAGCATTTGAGGAAAGGCTTTGATATTGATTGTGCATTTCAAACTGAAGCGTGTCTGAACTGAAAATATTTCCTTCCAAAGCCATCTGTTCTTATTCATTTCTTTTTTCTTATTCTTTGCTCTGGCGTGTATATATTCCTGTATAGTTCTTTAGGGAACTGCAAACTAGAACAGCAAAGAACACCATATGTCTTGTTTACAGCCTTGTCTAATACTATCTGCAAGGGTAAAGTGAAAAGATAAATGTGTTTATTTGATAGATTTTAAATTTCAAAGTTTTTAAAACATTGATCAAAAACAGCAATAAGTCTATGTTGATGTTACTTAAGTGTAATGAAAAGAACAGTTCTCATGCAGTCATTTTGAAATTCTTAACTTTAGGTCATAAAAGTTTTTATTTAAAGTTATTTGTTAGTTACATGCTCAAAAGAACTATTTCATCATATTTTACCACCATTCTTTCAGCAAGTTATATTGGTTTGACGTTTGCTATGAATGTAATCAAAATCTCTAGAACAAAATCTTTCAGAAAATTCTTGTTGGATCATAAGATGTCTGCCCATCCCAAACTGATTGCTAGTTGTTCAAAACCATATTTTCTTTTAGTGGACATTAAAAAATATCTTCTATTAGCAGGGATTACATTTTATGAACTGTAATTTTTCACCTTGACCTCTTCACTTTGTAAAATCCTCCCCACCCAGTATAGGCACCAGCAACCCCTGGAAACCAAGATTGGTGAAGAATTGGGTGGCAAATTAACATTTCCTATCTTCGAAAAATGATATTTGTCTTGCTTTTCTCCCAGCCACATTTTAGTACTAGTTTTGTGGTTTCTGAGAACTAATTTTTCCAGTGATAAATCAAAAATAGAAATGGTCAGCCCTACTCTCCCTTTTTTCTGGGGAAACTGAGAACCAGAAGAGTTAACTGACCAGCCCAGGCCTCACATGGGAACGGTAGTACAGGCAATCCGAGGACCTGGGTCCAGGGCTCTCTCCATCTTGCCTGTCCCCATTTGAAGTAGCACTAAAGTGCCATTTAGTATACTTTTCATAACAATTTTCTTTTTAGCACATCATCTAAGATGTGCTATTTAAAACTTAATTGCCCTTTAGAATGATTTGTGACATGCCTCTTTCATTCTCTCAACAATATTAATTTTATAAGCTAGTTTTATTACAAGTTAACCAGTTTAGGTAGAAAGATGTTCTCTTTTAGAATCTGGATTCCTCCTCCAGTAACCTGATCAGATCTCAGGAGGAGATAACAAATCAAACATTGAGAATTGAAGCTGATTCAGTCTCATGTATGATTTGATTAAAGCATCAATGAGCTAATTGATATTTTTATCTAAAAATGTTTTGTAATAGTGCGCAAGGTTGAGACTCTAGAATACTGGAGATAATTATTTTCAGACAGTATCAACTAGTGGAATGGGATGGAGTACTTTGCAAACACTATGGTATCAGTGGTTTTTTATTACAATGCCCCAGGTATATTATTAGGTTAATGCAAAAGTAATTGTGGTTTTTGGACCATGAATTTTAAATTATTATAACTAGGCTCAAACACATCTTTATTAATCAAAATAGAAACCATTACAATCAACACATTTTTGCCAACAAGAAATAAGTTTATTTATTCCCATAGTGTAAAAATCCGTGCTTTGGGATTCATTGAACTCTTGGAAAGCATTTTCTGCATAAGCGATAATGGGTTGGTGAGAGGCCAGGTGAATATGGTGGGTGAGACAAAACTTCATAGCCCAATTTGTTCAACTTTTGAAGCGTTGGTTTTGCGAAGTGCAGTCGGGCATTGTTGTGGAGAATTGGGCCCTTTTTGTTGACCAGTGACAACTGCAGGCGTTGCATTTTTTGGTGCATCTCATCGATTTGCTAAGCATACTTCTCAGCTGTAATGTATTCACCAGGATTCAGAAAGCTGTAGTGGATCAGACCGCAGAAGACCACCAGACAGTGACCATTCCTTTTTTCTGGGTGCAAGTTTGGCTTTGGGAAGTGATTTGGAGATTCTTCTTGATCCGTCCAGTGATCTGGCCATTGCTAGTGGTCATATAAAATCTACTTTTTGTCACATGTCACAATCCAATTAGAAATGGTTCATTATTGTTGTGTAAAATAAGAGAAGCAGACACTTCAAAACAACGATTTTTTTTTATGTTCACTCAGCTCATGAGGCACCCACTTATCCAACTTTTTCACCTTTCCAACTTGCTTTGAATGCAAAATGACCATAGAATGGTCGATGTTGAGTTCTGCGGCAACTTCTGATGTAACTGTAAGAGGGTCAGCTTCGATGATTGATCTCAACTGGTCGTTGTCAACTTCCCATGGCTGGCCACTGTGCTTCTCATGTTCAAGGCTCTCATCACCTTTGCAAAACTTCTGTTTTTGTTTGTTTTTTTTTTTTTTTTTGAGACAGAGTCTCACTCTGTTGCCAGGCTGGAGTGCAGTGGCACGATCTCGGCTCATTGCAACCTTCGCCCTCTGGATTCAAACAATTCTCGTGCCTCAGCCTCCCGAGTAGCTGGGACTACAAGCACGCACTGCCACGCCCAGCTAATTTTTGTATTTTTAGTAGAGACGTGGTTTCACCATGTTGGCCAGGATGGTCTTGATCTCTTGACCTTGTGATCCTCCCACCTCAGCCTCCCAAAGTGTTGGGATTACAGGCGTGAGCCACTGCACCTGGCTGCAAAAATTCTTGAATCACCACTGCACTGTACATTTGTTAGCAGTGTGGGCCAAATGTGGTGTTGATGTTGTAGGTTATCTCCACTGCTTTACCACCCATTTAGAACTTGAATAAGAAAATCACTCAAATTTGCATTTGCCTGACATCATTTCCATAGTCTAAAATCAACATAAAATAAACAGCAAGTAATAAGTCTTAGCAAAAAAATTAATAAAGTGAGAAATGCCCATTAAATTGATATGTAGCATAACCACATTTAAGAATGTATTCCAGTACCAAAAGGCAAATTCCAGCAATGCAAAAACCACAATTACTTTTGTACTCACCTAGTAGTTAATTTTAGATTGATTCATTTATTTATTAAATGAAAATTTATTGAGTGCCAGCTGCTTCCAAGCCTTCACTGAGATCATATCTAGTGGTGTTATCAAACAATAAACAAGTAAGCTAATAAAATAATTCAGACATGATAAATAATGGGACAGAAACAAACAAGGTGATACGATAACAAATAAGGAAGGCCAACTTTGTGTAGGGTGGTTAGAAAAAGACCTCTCAAGAGGGGACATTTAAGCAGATTCCTGAAGGTAAAAATGAGCCAGGCATGCAAAGAGCTCAGGAAAGAGCATTGCAGGCAATGGAAACTCTCAAGTGCAAAAACCCCGATATGGGAAAGGGCCACTGTTCCTATCTGTTAACTGAGACTATGAATATCTTTCTACCTACTACTCATATCGCCCTGTGGTGATATCAGTAAATTTAAATACAAAATGACTTAATTTGGGTTAGATATGTATAATAGACAGTGAAGGAGAAATTGAGGTCTTTTTCTCTACTTCTAGGAAGAAAAAATAATTGGGGGATATGAGAGAAAACACACAAGAAGACATTGAGAGATCTCTGTCTTGCCTTCTGTATCTTGCATCTAGAGATCTGTATCAAAGACTGCATTGTGTGGTACTAGTTAGGGTGGGAGTTCAGAGAAGGTAAAGATCTTGGCCTGGAGTCTTGGCCTGCGGTCAAGACTTGACTTTGGCCTTAAAGAATAGGTAAATTTGGATCAGCCAAAAGGAGGCAGAAGAGAATGATTTAAAATGAGAGAACTGTGTAAATAAAGTTGCTAAGATGGACTGAACATGAATGAGTGCTTAAGACCATGGAGACTCAGAAGCTGGAGCTGGAGCCAGAGCCACATGGACAGAAAATAATTGAAGGGTCTGATTCATAGAGGTGGTTGAACCATCAGTAGAGCAGATCTGACCTACTGTTTTAGACAACAGAGGAAGTCGTTATCATTTCTTGAACAAGAAAATTGTATGTTAGAAAGAGAAAGTTGGTAACATACATACAGATTAATGGAAATGAGGAAAAATTATTAATGGAAATAAGGAAAGAAGCAGGCTAGATAGGAGGACCTTCTTCTTCTTTTTTTTTAATCATGCATTTCATTTTACCTGACAATAAGAACATGGCCTATGCTCCTATCAGAGAATGAACTTCATACAAGACATTTCAGATGAGTTAACAATGATACCTGGTGACTGAAGGGGGCAGTAAATCAAAAGTCAAAATGCATGCTCACTTGAGTCCAAGGGACTGACTGAAAAATAATGTCAGTGATAGAGCTGGGAAAGTTTGCCCAGGTTATTAAATGATTGATTCTGTGTTGGACATGTTAAGTTTCAGAAGATAACAATACAGCCAAATTGTGATGTGTGTACACAGGTAGAAATACTGAACTAGAGGTAAAATAGAAAGTTGAATTCGAGAATGCGAAGAGGTGATGAGAACAGAGGCCTTAGCTCTTGAGAATGAATGCACATGACTAAGAGTGTGTGTATGTCAAGGAAGAGGCAGGTGGGGAGTAACACACGCGCGCACACACACACACACACACACACACGCACGCACAAAAGCTTTCCTACTCCACCAGAGAATCCTATTATCTTTTAAGATAAGTCATCAAAGCATTTAACTTCCAAAGAAGCAAATTCCCAAGAACCCTCATTTCTGTTCAGGTACGGTCAGAAATATGGCAGAGATACAATATTTGTACTAACCAGATCCCCCATAAAAGGAGCTGGTGTAACGGAAATTGGGAACACCATGAGAGACAGAGAATGAGAGAGAGAGGAGACTGAATAAGTAGAAGGCACCAAAACAACAGTTGGATAAAAGCTAACTTCTGGAGGAAATACCATTATCGTTATCACCATATAAACTACAACTGTGTTAGTGATTACTGTGTGTCCTAAAGTATTTAAGTGTAATAACCTCTTTCTTTCCACAGCCTTTAAAAAGTAAATGCTGTTGTTATCTCCACTGTACAGATGAGGAAGCTTAGGACAGAGAAATTAGGCAAGTTGCACAAGATTGCCGAGTTTGGAGAAGTGGAGCTCAGATCAAGCAGAGGCATTGTGCTTCAAAGCCTGAGCCCTCAACTCCTATGCCATATGCTTATATCCAACTTGGTGTTTTAATTACATAGTTTAACTTCGATCTTATGTAAGTTTCTTGAAAAGGAGTTAATTAACAGGTTTAAAAAGTTGGGTAGAAACCAGAAAGTCAACAGATGGCTGGGCAGTGATTGGATAAATCCTTATAGCAGGAGACAATGTGAAATTCTCTAGGGTAAGGCAGAGAAACGAAAAGAAGAATATACCCTTTGCTCCGTTTTTTTTTCTCCTCTCCATAAACTATTAGTTACCGATACAGAAAATTGTCCCCTTTGACAAGAGTTACAATAATTTGTGGAGAAAATGGCACCTCTATTTTTTTTAGAACTTTCTGTATACTATAAATGTATTTATTTGTATACAAGAAATGTCAGTTTATCTAAATTGACTGTCAACCAAAGTCATTTCTTTCTTGACCTCACTACTAAATGGGAGTTAGATTCCAAAAGATCTTTGGTATGTAAGGAAAATTTTAAATTAAAAAAATAATATTTTTTAGTATTTCAAAAGATAGGGCTTGGGAAGTAGCCTCAACAGTGGTATTACTGGATTACCTTCAGTCTGGGAGCCCAAGTGCCTGGATGTCTCAGTAGGGAGGCTCAGGACTTAGAGCAGGTTTAGGCACTGAAACTCTTTCTTCTGGAGAAGCCACACATGACTTCTTTGTCAATTGCTTTAACAAATGCTTCCCCAGTGGCTGAGAGAACTTTGCTTCCATTCTCCATGCTCTTCAGGGCTCCTCCAGCCTCTCTCACTTCTTCCTTGTTTGAGGAGGAAATGGTACACTTCCAGTCCACCATGCTCCATCATACCACTTAAAGGAGAGGGGACCAGGCACCTGCTTGGTGCCACAACTGTAGTACACGTTTCTTCAGTAAATAAGTTAGTGCTTTTCTTTGGACCTAAAACTGAGGTTGGATCTCATCTAATGAATCTTCCTAAAACCCAGTTCTGTGCAATAGAATTGGCTGCTCAGAAACTCATTATTTTTCCATTCTAACCAGAATAAAAGTTTCAGCCTTGCATTTATGGCCCTCCATGTTTTGGCCTGAGCTGTGGATGCCTGACCTCATTTACCAGTATCCTCTTTTTGTCAGGCAGGCTGCCCTATTCCCTGCTTATTCTGTAGGGCCCCACTTGGCTCTTTCTGTGGGGAGGAGGCTTATCCCTCAGGAATCTCCTATTTACTTCCAGTCTTCACTCCAGTCTGTGGTATTATTGGCCCTGGTTCAATGCTGCATACAGTTCTCATCTACATGCTGTCACCAGCATACAGCCTCACTTAATTCACCTGAATACATCACTGAACTCACCCAGTATTTTATCTCCAGCTCTCATCTGTGTTCTAGATATTTATGTACATACAATTATCTTCCCTGCCAAACTCTAGGCAGAATCTGTACCTAATTTAACTTAGTATTTTTTATATCACTTACACTTATCATCAGAGAAAGTTAAAGCTGCAAGGGTTGAGAAGACACATAGACCTGTGATAATGCCATTTTAAAACTTCTCCTTTCTCTGTGCTCTAGTAAATAATAATGCTGAAGGTGGGATAGACCAGACCTCCTGATTCTCAGTTCAGGTCTTATCCTCTAACAACAGTGGTTCTCCCCCTGGCTTGCACATTGAAATCACTGGGCATCACCTGTGATGCTTTTAAAATCCTAATCCAGAAGCTTACAACTATAGAAATTAGAATCTCAGGAGTAGGATATTCACATCAGTAGCATCCAAATCTTCCCACATTATTCTAATGTGCAACCGAGATTGGGAATTAATATCCCCAGTATGATAGCCCATGGACTGTTGTTGCTTTACTAGGCAATTCTGTTAATCTAGTGAGCTTTTTGTCAGATAAATAAAATATTAAAGTAGAAAAGTGCTAACTATTAAATAATAGTTTAGTACATCTTATTTTGCTTGCAACAGTAGCTTACAGTTAACTGTTTAACTTTTCAGATTTTCCGAAAGAAAGCAGTGGAACTTGGGGTAAAATTGCTACCTGCATTCCATACTCCCTCTGGAATACCTTGGGCATTGCTGAATATGAAAAGGTAAAACTCTTCATTTTCAACAACATGTTTTAAGGTGGAATATTGAAGATTGTAGCCTAATAAGTATACATGAGACAGGTAATTACTTGGATGATGCTGGTGACTAACAAACTCCACTGGGAGTCTTGAGATCTGCCTTTTTTTGGCAGCTATTAGCTCTTCAGTGTTCCATAGCCTCAGATGTGTCCCCATTGTGGGATGCCATGACCTCAACAGAGTCATTCAGGCCAGACATGATTGGGAGTTTTCACTGTTTCATAGTGACATTGCATCAGTGATACTGTTTCTCTCCATAAATACCAAGAGAATCCTATTATCTTTTAAGATAAGTCATCAAAGCATTTCACTTCCAAAGAAGCAGATTCCCAAGAACCCTTATTTCATTTCAGCTACTGGTCAGAAATATGGCAGAGATACAATATTTACACTAATCAGATCCCCCATAAAAGGAGCTGGTATAACGGAGATTGGGAGCACCTGCAGTTACCCAGCCCCCAAGTTGTAAGAAGAGAAGACAGTTGATCCACTCACCCAGATCAGTCCAACCTTCTCATCCTCTTTGGTGGAGAACCCTTATATGCCAAGTTCTTGAGAATGTGGCTCCAATTGGAAAACATACATGTGCAAGCGCACGTGCACGTGCACACACACATACACACACACACACACACACCCCTAGGCTGAACAGACTATCTGGTGTTCTCCCAGAGAGTAGTTGGAGTTTTCATAAGCATTTCATTAATAAACAGTTTTGTCATAGGCTTCCTTCTGAACACTTTCCTGCCGAGATGTTATTAATGGCCTGTACCTCTCTGTGATAATGATGAGACAGTGATGATAGCTATTATTGTCACTGTAAAATGTGATAGGCTTTTACTCATATTACCACATATTATCCTCACAACAACCCAAAAAGGTCAATGCTGTTAACTCCATTTTACTAATAGGAAGCTCTAGTCACAAAGAGATTAATTTGTCTAATACCATAGTAAGTAAATGGTAGAGCTAGAATATGTACTTAGATGTCTATATGTATATTGATGCATGTGTACAAATGAAGCAGCTTTCTGGATTTAGAAACACCAAGAGTTTGCACAGCATGGTTTGGCAAGATTAATGTACATTTCTTCCTATTTTAGTGACATTCTATCCAAATATTGATCATAAAACCATGAAATAAATCATTGTTTATTTTCTTTTTCTTCTAACAAATTTGTGAGATGCCATGCTCTATTTTCATTTGTATGTTATGTATCTATACCTTGAAATCATCTTGTACCTACATATAGGTGTGGGGAGTGAGGCGGGGAGTTGTTGAGTCAGTGGGATAGGGAGAGTTCACACCTCTGGGCCATGTTCCACGGATGTATTAATAGTTCTCTGTTGTAGAATGTGATGCCTCATTATCTGTTCTTCTTTTAGGGGTCCTCAGGCTTTCTCTGTCAGCCTGAAGATCATACATATGCTGTAGGGTCTTAAGACATGGATGGGTCTGAGCTTGACTTGGAAGTAGCTTGGTTTGTGTTTGGAGGCCCATGAGTGTTTAATTTGACTCCTGTAAATCTTCTTTCTTACCTTTCATATCTTCAGAATTTGTATTTATAAATAGTATTCTGACCAAGATACTATTGTCTTACCTAAAACAAGATCTGTTCACAAAAACACTGTGCACAATTAACTCATTTTTTCTCTACTAAGAAAAGTGATATGGGCATAGTAGTACAGTGAACTAACTGGTTATCAAGAGACCTGAATCTAGGTCTTTACAGCTACTCAAGGTTTATCTTTGCAGCAATCATTTAAACTCTTTTGGTTAATTTGTAACCAAGAAGGTAGGTGAATTCAGTCATTATTTTGTAAACATGTTGGGGTTCACAGACCACTTTAAGATTCTGCTGAAATACATCCCTCTCATAAAATGCAAATTCCTGACAACATGGATTTTTACACAATTTCCAAAAGCTAACAGTACAATGGAGGCCCACCAAGGACCCCCAGTTTATAATCCCAGAGTATATGATTACTCCAGCCTTCTCTTAAATTATGTGAAGCTAGTTTCTCTGGTTTCCTGGGAGGTAATGAAATTGGAGAAAGATCTACTAAAACTAATAGAGGTATGGGCTACATCTTTGCAAAACTTGAGCTGATTTTTATGAGATGATGATATTACTTAATTAGTTCTGGCCTCCCTTGAAATAAGCATAGCAAATTAGAATTCAAAATATACTATTTTGACTTATATTTAACTTTACTTAGTGTTTATTTCTAATTGCCAGGTGGATTTTTCCTTAGTTAAATCTATCCTTAGTGTACCATGAAGATATTTTTCAGTACATACTTAATTTATTAAATTACTAAATCATCTATTATCTTTCATACCTATGTCTGTCAAGAATTTATTAACCAGGGTGTTCAGATTTTTTTTTTTTTTAGAAAGAAAAAGAGAGAAAAGAAGAAAGAAAGAAAGAGTGAAAGAAAGAAAAAAAAAATTAAGAGAGAAAGAAAGAGGGAGAGAGAATGGGATTCTTGTTCTATTGCCCAGGCTAGAATGCAGTCTAAAAATGGGTATTAAAAACCTCTTTTATGCCAATAATTGTGCTTAACAATGGAGACAGGAAGGAATAAAGGATGAAAATAACAAACAAGCAGC
>CAUYLG010024084.1:0-25307 GCA_963573385.1 Cacajao melanocephalus
TCACTGGTCATTAGAGAAATGCAAATCAAAACCACACTGAGATATCATCTCACGCCAGTTAGAATGGTGATCATTAAAAAATCTGGAGACAACAGATGCTGGAGAGGATGTGGAGAAATAGGAACACTCTTACACAGTTGGTGGGAGTGTAAATTAGTTCAACCATTGTAGAAGACAGTGTGGCGATTTCTCAAAGATCTAGAAATAGAAATTCCATTCGACCCAGCAATCCAATTACTGGGTATATACCCAAAGAACTATAAATCATTCTACTATAAAGACATATGCACACGTATGTTCATTGCAGCCCTGTGTACAATAGCAAAGACCTGGAACCAACTCAAATACCCATCAATGATAGACTGGACAAAGAAAATGTGGTACATATACACCATGGAATACTATGCAGCCATAAAAAATGATGAGTTCTTGTCCTTTGTAGGGACTTGGATGAATCTGGAAACCATCATTCTCAGCAAACTGACACAAGAACAGAAAAGCAAACACCACACGTTCTCACTCATAGGCAGATGTTGAACAGTGAGAACACATGGACACAGGGAGGGGAGCATCACACACTGGGGACAGTTGCGGGGGGAAGGGAGAGACAGCGGGGGTGGTGGGGAGGGAGGGGAGGGTGGGGAGGGATAACACGGGGAGAAATGCCAGATATAGTATGCACTAAAATAAATTTGAAAAAAAAAAGAATCTTTCTGTTATCAAGTAACCAAAGTAATTCTGAGAAACACTAAAGTTTGAGAACTATCTTTAAGGGAAGTCTGACTAATCAGCTCATGACAGTCACACCAAACCTGACTGTCTACTTGAAGCAGCTCACCCCATCCTAAACTGAGGCAAATATCCTAGGAGCTGGCACAAAGCTTCCCAGATTTGAAAGCTCCCCAATCCAAACCTGCTAAAGAAAGCAGAGCATCCCGACTGCACAGTGATTGGTATAACAACACTCTTCAAAGTTAAATTACTGAGAAGTATCCATTGGAATAGCATTTCACCTTGATCATTACTGATCATCAATTCATATTAGCTAACGTTTACCGAGTGCTTACTCTATATCAAACACTGGGCTAATTGATTTACATGTATTCATCTCATTTCATCCTTAGAGCAAAACTCTGTAGTGGGTGCTATTATTTATCTCCACTTTAGAAATGAGGGTAGCAGGCCGGGCGTGGTGGCTCACACCTGTAATCCCAGCACTTTGGGAGGCTGAGGTGGGCAGATCACGTGAGGTCAGGAGTTCGAGACCAGCCTGGCCAAGATGGTGAAACTCCATCTCTACTAAAATCACAAAAAATTAGCAGGGCGTGGTGGCAGGCACCTGTAATCCCAGCTACTCAGAAGGCTGAGACAGGAGAATTGTTTGAACCCAGAAAGCAGAGGTTGCAGTGAGCCAAGATCATGCCACTGCACTCTATCTTGGGCGACAGAGCAAGACTCTGTCTCAAAAAAAGAAGGAAAGAAGAGAAAAGAAGAGCAAAAGAAAAGAGGGTAACAGAGAAAGATAACTAAGAATCAATTACAAAGAGTTGAGAATCCAGCCAGGCTATAGGATGCTGCGCAGAGCAGGGCCTCGTGGCCCCAGAAGACCTGGTTCCAGCTGGGTTGTTTCCTAATCCACAAACCCACCAACAGCAGTGTAGCCTCTGGGATAAATACCCACAAATGCCCAGGGAAAACGTTCCAGGTGGCTAAGAACTCAATTCCTAATGAAAGCTTGGAAAATGAACTGTGTCTCAGTCCAGTCATCCAGAAATAGGGTTAATATTTCACTCCTGGCAGGGTGCAGCGGCTCATGCCTGTAATCCCAACACTTTGGAGGGACAAGGCAGGTGGATGGCTTAAACCCAGGAGTTAGAGACCAGCCTAAGCGACATTGTGAGACTCCACCTGGGGCCCTGAGGCTGCAGGGAGCCATGATTGTGCTGCTACACCCCAGCTTGGGCAACCGAGCGAGACAGTGTCTCTGGAAAAAAACAATGACAACTTTTTTTCATCACTAGGTTCTTCTCTGTAAAATGACAAAATAAGTACTAAGAAATTTTGAAAAGCAAAAGCAACAGACACAAGCCATCCCCATTTTTCTTTAAGACAGGTGGGGATTAGCTTGGTTTCTCAGATGTTAAAAAAAAAAAGACGAAGCAAAAAAGACAAGTGGGGAAAACATTCCCAAGATAGTTTAAAAAAAAAAAAAATTCGTGGTAGTAAAATCCCTGTGTGAAATTGTAGGAAATACACGTTGACGTCTACTCAGCCCAACCCAACTCATGTTCTCTGCAATTTCACCTCCCCCAGCTGCATTTACACATAACCCTGACTGTGAAACACTGAGTTAGCTCAAGCATGGACAACTGCCCAGACCTGGGCCAATGGGGGTCTGTATCTCGGGATTCAGAGAGAACTAATCAGTGTCTTCCGGAGGCCAGAGCAAAGGGTGTGTGTTTGGGATTCCTGGACTGCCATGTGCATGGGCACCCACAGCATCCTGGTTCTCAGGGAGGGGGAAAGCTCGCATGCTCGGGTGGAAATGAGTGACCATGGGCACCAGAGAAAGAGGGGCCCCTGTGAGCCCCTACTCCTGGATCAGGCCCTCCCCGGGCTCAGCCTCATTCCTGCCTTATTTTGCTATAGCCAGGTCACGTGGATTTCTGTTTCTCTCTTTTTTTTTTTTTTTTTTTTTTTTTTGTGACGAAATATACCCCTGTCACCTGCCTGGAGTGCAATGGCATGATCTCAGCTCATGGCAACCTCTTCCTCCTGGGTTCAAGTGATTCTCCCGCCTCAGCCTCCTGAGTAGCTGGGATTATAGGCACATGCCACCACACCTGGCTAATTTTTTAATTTTTAGTAGAGACAGAGTTTCATCATGTTGGCCAGGCTGGTCTCGAACTCCCAAAGTGCTAATTTTAATGGCATGAGCCACCACGCCCAGCCTGGATTTCTATTTTTTTTGCAGAAAAAAAAAAAAAAAAAAAAAAAGACTGACTAATGCAAAATGGCAAGCTCCATAGCCCTCTGAGGAACCATGACCCTGAGGGTCGCCATAGCTGCCTCTGTTGTTTCTCCCAAAACAAGGCTCCATCCATGGCTCCAAGTAACCCCTGGATTTTATCTCAGCCTAAGCCTGGTTTACCTGTGCCCAGCGTCATCTCCCCACACCTCAGTTGAACCTGCCCACAGGCTCAGGCTCTGTTTTTCAGTTGCCACCTGGACAATGGACCAGACAACAGTTCTAACTCAGGGTTCACGCCACTGTCATTCAGCTGCCCAAGCTTCTCGTGTTGTCCATCGTTTTCCATCTTCCCCCAGTAATACCCAGTTTAAAACCGAGCAAACCCTGAATGCAATGCAATGCATACTACTGACCGGAAGTCTGGAAGCCTGGTAGCAGTCCTGTGGCTTCTCTCTCTACCTAAATCCACCAAACAGCAGGGAAACAGCACCTCTGGAAAACTCACGAAGTCAATAGAAATCCTTGGTTACGCCTTTCATCTGAAGGACCGTGGGGTTCCTCTTTCCCCACTTCTCTCAGACTCACTCTCCCTACAGAGTCCTTGGCCGTACCTGGGATATAAATGGTGCCACCATTGCACCAATGCGACACAGGGAGCCACTGGTTCCCATCCCCAAAGCGCGCATCGTGGTGGGGTAGACCTGCAGGGAGAGGCATAGAAAGCACCAGTCACTTTACGTCTGTCTGTCCTTCCCTGAGCCCTCCTCTTCCCCTCCCTCCCCACGTCAGGCTTTACAATACACAGAATGCCAAACACAGTTACAGAACATAAAACAGAAGGTGTTCACTTTCTCAGGCACTCAATTTTAAATTTTTGGGATATCAGCAAAAAATAAACACTTGAAAATTATCCTTTAAATGAGCAAATTCCAAGGCCAGGTGAGGTGGCTCATGCCTGTAATCCCAGCACTTTGGGAGGCCAAGGCAGATCATCTGAGGTCGGTAGTTTGAGACCAGCCTAACCAAAATGAAAGAAACTTGTCTCTACTAAACATACAAAATTAGCCAGGCAGGGGGTGCATGCCTGTAATCCCAGCCACTCGGGAGGCTGAGGCGGGAGAATTGCTTGAACCCGGGAGGTGGAGGTTGCGGTGAGCTGAGATCATTGCACTCCCGCCTGGGCCACAAGAGTGAAACTTAGTCTCAAAAAATAAAATAAAATAAGATAAAAAATAAAAATGGGCAAATTCCAAAAATGTGTTTCACTGAATATTCCAAATATAATTTTAGAAAGACTTCAGAACTATAAATATATAAAAGTGATTTGCCTGAATGGAAAGAAAATACTCCCCAGAGATCTAATGAAGTCTTCAAACACAGCTAAGAGAATTGACTAGAAGGCTAGGTACTTGCCACACCATTCCCTGTGTTCTTATTTTTATTTCTTTTCTTTTTTTTTTTTAATTAGAGATGGGGTCTTGCTGTGTTGGCCAGGCTGGTCTTGAGTGTCTGGCCTCAAACAAACCTCCTACCTCAACCACCCAAAGTGCTGGGATTAGAGGCATGAGCCACCACGTCTGGCCCCTGTGTTTTTGTTAAATTCCCTAGCCTCTTTGCTATTGCAGAATCTTATAGCATATTCTACTTTCTTTCTTTTTAACATTTTTATTTATTTATTTAGAGATGGAATCTCAGTCTGTCACCCAGGCTGGAGTACCATGGTGCGATCTTGGCTCACTGCAACATCTGCCTTCTGGGTTCAAGCAATTCACCTGCCTCAGCCTCCCAAGTAGCTGGGATTATAGGTGCACACCACCACACCCAGCTAATTTTTATATTTTTAGTGGAGTGGGGGGGGGTCTTACCATGTTGGCCAGTTTGGTCTCGAACTCCTAACCTCAGGTAATCCACCCTCCTTGGCCTCCCAAAGGGCTGGGATTACAGGTGTGAGCCACTGCACCCAGCCCTTTTTAACGTTTTATTAAATTTTTATTTTTACTTTATAGAGACGAGGTCTCGCTGTTGCCCAGGCTGGTATCAAACTTCCAAGCTCAAGCAATCTTCCTGCCTTAGCTTTCCAAAGTGCTGGGATTACAGGCATGAGCTACCACACCCAGCCATATTCTACTTTCTGGCTGCAACTTTTCTATTTTTATAGTAAAACCTAATAATTCTACATTCTTAATTGGTTCTTCATTGATTCAGAATTCTTAAAGGAACCAGAAGAAGTTTAATAAGTCAGCAAGTATTATTGAATACACAGAATTATATGAAGAATACTTTTTAAAAAAAAAATATTTTTTTAAATATGGAACTCTTCACGAATTTGTGTGTCATCCTTGCACAGGGGACATGCTAATCTTCTCTGTATCGTTCCAATTTTTTTAGTATATGTGCTGCCGAAGCGAGCACGAAGAATACTTTCTAGGAAAGAACGGTTTCTCAAAATGTTGGAACATTTTCTTAGTGCTATAAAATACTGATAAAACAGTTTTATCAACTCTCTAAGGCAAAGCATGTAGCATCCTTTAGTTGGCCACATCTTTGCCACCATCTGTCAAATGCAAAAAGCAAGATGCTTTCCCGCCTCACAGGACACAGCTATATTTACAGGAGAAGGCCTGGGGGTGGAATATCTTTATGGAAGCTTTATTATTTTCTGAAAAATGAGGTTGCTATGACTGAAAATAATGAATTCAGGTGATGGTTTCTTTGCTACAATATTGATAAAGTCCTTTGTTCACATTGAGTCATCTGGAAGACAGAATAACAGAAAACTATCATTTTAATTACACATCTGATTTTAAAAAAATAAATCAATATAGGCGGGGCGCAGTGGCTCATGCCTGTAATCCCACCACTTAGGGAGGCCAAGGCGGGTGGATCACAAGGTCAGGAGATCGAGACCATCCTGGCCGACATAGTCAAACCCCGTCACTACTAAACATACTAACATTAGCTGGGCGTGGTGGTACATGTCTGTAGTCCTAGCTACTTGGGAGGCTGAGGCAGGAGAATTGCTTGAACCGGGATGTGGAGGTTGTAGTGAGCCAAGGTCATGCCACTGCACTCCAGCCAGGGCGACAGAGCAAGACTCCATTTCAAAAACACAAAAAAGAAATCAATATAAAAAATGAAATACTTAGAAATGACCCTCAAAATGAGCAAATTCCCGAAATAAATGTTTGATGGTACATTCCAAATGCAATTCTAGAAGTATGCCATGTTACACATAGTCTTTTTGGTTCATAAAATTACAAAATAACTTTAAACTTTAGATTTGTTTTATTATGCATTTTTTTTAACTGCGCAAAATTATTTAAAGTCAATAAATATATATTTTTTTGAGACAGAGTCTCTCTGTCACCAGGCTGGATGCAGTGGTGCAATTTCGACTCAATGCAACATTTGCCTCCCAGGTTCAAACGATTCTCCTGCCTCAGCCTCTCAAGTAGCTGTGATTACAGGCACCCACCACCACGCCCGGCTAACTTTTTGTATTTTTAGCAGAGATGGGTTTTCATCATGTTGACCAGGCTGGTCTCAAACTCCTGATCTCAAGTGATCTGCCTGTCTCAGCCTCCCAAAGTGCTGGGATTACAGGCCTGAGCCACCACACCCAGCCAATTAATTTTTATTCAAGAAATTTCATGTTGTAATTCCTTCCACAGTTCATCAAGGTCACCTTAGTTCCCCTACAGAGCTGGAACAAAATTTATCATCAAATGAATTATCTTCAAGTTAGCCCCTCTTAATAGAACTGATGTTTAATCCAGTCGTCCTCGTGGCCCATAATTCTTTTATTTTGGCTTCTTTCATCTCCTTTTAATATGAATATAGTGATGAAGACTTCAAATTCACTAAGAATCTTTGGGATCTAACTTCTTCAACCAATTTACTTTAGGTCATTTTTGGAGTAGGTGGATCTGCCTCATTCTCCATTTGATGCGCTCTGTAAACATGAGTGAGTTTAAATCATATTCATTCCTAAGCTATCACAGTTGAGAACAGTACAGACCTGTGGAATATGTCAACACCTTTAACCCCAGACATCATGTGCTCAAGATAAAAGCCGTTAAAACAAAAAGTCATCCTGATATATCAAGTCAACATGAAACTGGAATACAAAATTGATAGAGCTGAAACTCTCCTCATATATAGTCCTAAAATCAAATTTTTTTTTCTCCCTCTGTCGCCAGTCTGGAGGGCAGTGGTATGATCTGCACTCCTGGGTTCAAGTAATTCTCCTGCCTCAGTCTCCCAAGTAGCTGGGATTATAGGCACCCACCATCACACCCAGCTAATTTTTTGTATTTTAGTAGAGACGGGGTTTCACCATGTTGGCCAGGACGGTCTCGAACTCCTGACCTTGTGATCCGCCTGCCTCGGCCTCCAAAGTGCTGGGATTACAGGCATGAGCCATGATGCCGGGTCCTTTTTTTTTTTTCTTTTTTTTATACCCTTTTTTTTTTTTTTTAATTTAGAGACAGGGTCTTTGCTGCCCAGGCTGGAGTGCAGTAGCACTATCAGAACTCACTGCAGCCTCCAACTTCTGGGCTCAAGCAATCCTCCTGCCTCAGCCTCCCCTTCCTAAGTAGCTACAACTACAGGTGCATGCCTCCATCTCTGGCTAATTTTTAAATTTGGTGGAGATGGGGTCTTGCTTTCTTGGCCAGGCTGGTCTTGAACTCCTGGCTTCAAGTGATTCTCCCACCTCAGCCTCCCAAAGGTCAGGGATTGCAGGCATGAGCCACTGCACCCAGCCTGGAACCAACCTTGATGGTTATCAATACTCCAACCACTTTTAAGTGTCTCAGGTATCATAACACCCCTTTCTTATTTGTAGCAAAACTTATACTGAACAATGAGTTCTGGATTGCGAAAAAGGATTTATTTTTTTGCACCTGTCTATAAGTCAACTTTAGATTTTGTTAATGGAACTAAATAAAGTGTTATGTATCATTCAAATATCACAGAGTTTTCTATTTTTATCTCTGTGTGGGAGAAAAAGTACTTTTCTCTGCAGGTTTAATGGTTTCTGACATCCTGAATCTTCCATCACAATAGACTTCCCCATTTCCTGCCACGAAGGCAGCTTTATCAGTATCTAAAGCACCATTTCCTGTAGCTCAATGAATGACAAAACCAGTGAAAATACTGTTAAGTTCCCTATTCAAATACTCTTTCATTTCTAAGAATATTAGTTCTTTAAAGTGGGAGGTTTATGAGGAAATACTCCAGCTACTTCAGGCAGTACCTTGCATGAAGATGTACTCATTCAATAAATTAATAAAGAATAAATCAAGATTATATTCAAGTTTAAGCTACATGCAGCAAATAACAGATGGAGGGAAAGGGATCTTCCAAAAGAGTAACAGTGAAAAATGTATTCTAATTTCAAAAAGAGAGAAAAGAAATTTGACATTTGACAGCTACCTATTCTAAGCCTAGTGTTCTAAGCCTAGTGCGAGGGCAATGAGGTGTTTTTTACATGCATGCTATTTAAAGAAAGGAAGAAGATGCTATCTTCCAGAGATTGGCTTTCAATAGACTGAATGGGTAAGGGGAAATTCACATCAAATAAACTTCTGGTGTCTTTTTAACAGACTGTCTTTAGAAAATCATCAAAAGTCAACAGAAACCAGGGATGCATTACCTTTGGATGGACACCCTAAGGAGTTCACCTTACACACCCTGTTGGAAGCTAGCCCTGCATGAAAACTCACCTCAGCTGTGTAAATGTAGATGGTGTTGAAGTTTGCAGCCACCAGAGCTCTCAGCACGAAGAGGAAGCCAATCAGGCCGGCACTAGAAAACAGGAAGCGGAGAGAAATTATAAAAGGCAGCATAGAGAACCACCTCCTGTGGCCCAGCTCCAAGGGCACTATGGATGCTAAGACACACCCACAGATAACTCAGAACCCAAGTGGGGTGCTGCTTCTCAGCTGGCCTGATTGTGGGGTCCTTAAGCAAACCTCCTTCCAATCTTACTCCCCACCACCCTCTCCATTGCCCTACAGCTGCCAATCACCCTGGTGCCTCACATTAACACACCTGCTGGGCATGGTGGCTCATACCTGTAATCCCTGCACTTTGGGAAGCCAAGGCGGACACATTGCTCGAGGCCAGGAGTTCAAGACCAGCCTAGGCAACATAGTAAAATTCTGTCTCTGTCTCTCTCACGCTTTTTTTTTTGGAGACAGTCTGGCTCTGTCACCCAGCCTGGGATGCAGTGACACAATCACAGCTCACTGCAGCCTCAGCTTCCCAGGCTCAAGTGATCCTCCCACCTCAGCCTCCTGGGTAGCTGGGACTATAGGCACACACAACCACACTTGGCTAATTGTTGTATTTTTTGTAGAGATGAGGTTTTGCCATGTTGTCCAAGCTGATCTCAAACTCCTGAGCTCAAGTGATCCACTTACCTCAGCCTCCCCAAGTGCCGGGATTACCGGTATGAGCCACCAAATTTTTTTTTCAATTGGCCCAGCATGGTAGTATGTGCCTGTAGTCCTTGCTACTCAAGAGGCTGAGGCAGAAAGATGGCTTGAGCCCAGGAGTTGGAGGCTGCAGTGAGTTGAGACCACACCACTGCACTCCAGCCTGGGTGACAAAGTGAGAGACCCTGTCTTAAAGCGGGGAACAAAAAAGCACATCTGCTGCTACCATCCCCTGGAAAAGAGTACATACAACCTGTAGAATACATGATACGTATCAGAGCTCAGGCCAGTTCAAGCCTGCAAATTAAGAGTGAAATGAGCAGAAGGCACAAGTAAGCACGTTGTCTGTATCACAAAACTTTCTTGGCACTGGTTCAAATAATGTGATAAACAACCAGAGTCCCAATTCTCCAGGAAGCATTACATAACTATCCTCAATATTTTGGTGGGTAAAGTGAGCACACCATCATTGGCACCCATAATCCTGTGACAGCTGGAGGAAAATGGGGTCCATAAGAAGAGGGAAGGGGAGTAGCAGGGACCAGGCAAGACCATTCTAGTCAAACAGGCAGCCCATTCTCTACTCTCCTGGGTGAAAGGGACTTGTCCCTGAAATTACCGAACACCATGGGTCAGGAGACTCCTTTTAGAAACCACTGCACAAAACCTGAAGCAACCAAATAGCAAATACCTTGACGTGCAAATGTTGAGGAGAAGGAAGAATAAAGCCGTGCATCCCATGGTAATGGAAAGGCTCAGCCGTCTTCCCAGGAAATTGATGCCCAGGATATTTAAAGGATTCACTAGAAAGCAAACAGCAAAGACAATTTCTGGGACCCTGGAAGGCAGGTGGCATATTGCAGCCCTGGCACGGATTCATCCTTGACATTTCAGAAAGAAGCAACTTCATCCAAACTTCACGAGTATTCCAGCCAAAATCCAGTCACGTTATCATCCATTTCAAGACTCTTTTAATATACTTTACCCACGTGGGTCCGGGAATGATAAGTGCTAGTGCCCAGGATACTCACTATATCATGCAGGTCTACTGTAGATTGCCAGCTTGCTAGGCCAGCATTTTAAATGTTTTATATGTTTTCATCAAATTCAAGGTGCCATTGATTTTTTTTCATCAGCTCAATTTAACATTCAGCCATTGGCTTTTAAGTACCATCATTTTATGTCTACTAAAATAGAAATAATGCTGTCAATTGCAATCTAACAAGCCACTGTAAGCCACATTCCAATTCCAGAGATGTTAAAATGTGAGGAGGGGAAAACACCTTAGGATTGATAGAATACAGCACTTCAAAGCTCTAGACTTCTCTTGCCAACACCAATCCAAACTGGAGATTTTTCAGCACCTTTCGGTGACTTGTTCAGTTCTGCTAGGCAGGACCCATGTTACAGGGTCATACTTCTCTCCGCTGAGACTCAAGTGCACGTAGGCCACCCTACATGCAGAGGGACACTTACGAGCAATTTCACCGATGGTGCTGATGATCATGGTCCGATAGTCAGAGGGTGCAAACATGTGGCAGTGGCAGGGGCTCTGGCTCTCCTCTGAGTCCCCCTGAGTCATGACCACCTCAGAGTCCGACTTCGAACCACAGACCAGGTCCCGCTCCAGCAGCTCAGCACTGGCCAAGATAACCCCATAGTAGGCAAAGGAGATTCCAAGCCTGGAAGTGAGAAAAGAACATCAGCAGCAAACGCTGACACAAGACCTGAAGGATGAGTGGGGAGGGAGTACCAAGTGAAAGGTACAGAATGTGGAAATGCAAAGGGAGGAAGCCAGGCTGCCACACAGAACATTCATGGAAGTGCCTCTTACACATCATACAGATGTACACATGCCTGTTAGGTGTAAACCTAGGAGCGGAATTGCTGGGCCATAGTATACACATACTTCCTGCTGTAATAGATACCTCCAGTTTTCCAAAGTGACTGTACTAATTTGAACTCCAGTCAGTTGTGTATGTATGAAAGTTCCAGTTACTTTGCATCCTTCTCAACCCTTGGTATTACCAGTCTTTCATTTTAGCCATTCTCATGGACTGGTGGATTTGTAGTGGTATCTGGTTGGGTTTTAATTTGTATTTCCCTGGGAACTTTAAGGTTGAGCATGTTTTGATGTGTTTCTCTGGTGTACATTTTCGGTGAAGTGCCTGTTCAAGACTCTTGCCTATTTCTAAACTGGGCTGTTGGCCGGACATGGTGGTTCATGCCTGTCATCCCAGCACTTTGGGAGGCTGAGGCAGGAAGACTGCTTGAGGCCAAGAGTTTGAGACCAGTCTGGGCAACAAAGCAAAACCCATCTCTACAAATGCAAAATAAAATAAAATAAATTTTAAAACTTTAATAATTTTTTAAAACTTAAAAAAAATTTAAAAAATAAACTGGGTTGTCTATTTTTTCTTGTTGAAAAAATTATAATATATATGTGTATATATATGTGTATGTGTGTGTGTGTATATGATTTGCTGGAAATATACATTGCGAATTTTTTCTCCCAACGGATAGCTTACCTTTCAGGCTCTTCAGGTTATCTTTTTTTTTTTTTTTAAAGCAGAGTCTTATTCTGTTGCCCAGGTTTGAGGGCTGGAGTGCAGTGGCATGATCTCGGCTCACTGCAACTTCCACCTCCTGGTTCAAGCAATTCTTCTGCCTCGGCCTCCTGAGTAGATGGGATTACAGGCACCTGCCACCACGCCAGGCTAATTTTTTTGTATTTTTAGTGGAAACAGGGTTTGCCATGTTGGCCAGGCTGGTCTCAAACTCCTGACCTCAGGTGATCTACCCACCTCGGCCTCCCAAAGTGCTAGGATTACAGCATGAGCCATCACACCCAGCTTTCTTGATGATATCTTATGACACAGTTCCTAAGTTCCTAATTTAAAGTATCAAAACTCATCTATCTTTTCTGTTATACTCAGCATGTTTTAGTCCTATTTAGAAGATCTTTGCAGGCCAGGCGCAATGGCTTATGCCTGTAATCCCAGCACTTTGGGAGGCTGAGGTGGGCGGATCACCCGAGGTCAGGGGTTTGAGACCAGCCTGACCAACATGGAGAAACCCCGTCTCTACTAAAAAATACAAAATTAGCCAGGTGTGGTGGCTCATGCCTGTAGTCCCAGCTACTCGGGAGGCTGAGGCAGTAGAATCGCTTGAACCCAGGAGGCGGAGGGTGCAGTGAGCCAAGATCACGCTATTGCACTCCAGCCTGGGCAATATGAGCAAAACTCGGTCTCAAAAAAAAAAAAAAAAAAAAAAAAAACAAGGAAAACTTGCTTACTCAAAATCATGCTGTAGAGAAATGAATCACAGAGGGTACCATAAGAGTCTATGCCATTGAACTTGATTGGTGACTTCAAAGGACCAGTTTCTGTCCTGTGGTGAGGAAAACAACCAGGCTGCAAAAGTTAGGAAGTGAGCTCATATGCTCATAAGAAAAATTTAAAAACTGGTTGAAGACAATCAGAGATTTTTCCTCTATCTGCGTATGTATTTATTTACTGATTTATTTAGCAGTGGTGGTGTTTGTAGAAAGACAAGACATTGCTGGATGTGATATTTGGAGTTGGTCATGTTTTTCTCCCCAGGGGCACTCAGGTAGATTTACTTAAATAGGCTTCCTCCCAATGCCTCTATTTAAAACTAGTTTTGAAATCATTACACTCTTACCATATGACCCAGATCTGTAATGTGGTCCGTAAATATTTAGCATCCAATAGGTCTGCAAACCTTCCTCTTTTTTCCTGGGGTAATGAAAAGAGGGAGACAGAATACACTCAGCAGGTTAAGGATGAACGAAGGTGTTTCCACTGTTTTAGATCATAGAAGATGAGAATCGCACTGGAGCACGGTGGCGTGGGATACCCACTCAGCTCCTATGAGTACAGCTGACACAAACCCAGAGATCCTTGTTTTTAACACATTTGTCATAGCCAATCTGTCTTTTGGCTTTTTCTTATCATTGACAAGTACCAAAACTCACTGAACTTGAGATGCTAACCTTTTGCTCTTCCTCTGCTCACCAGCACTGGCGCAGAGGTGGGGAGGGTAGGAGGAAACATGAAAGTAACTGTGAAACTGACTGGAGATTCATCTAAAATTAGCATTAAAACAAAAACTCTTGTATTAAAAAAAGAGTATGAGCCAGGCATGGTGGCTCACATCTGTAATCCCAGCGCTTTGGGATGCCAAGGCCAGTGGATCACCTGAGGTTGGGAGTTTGAGACCAGCCTGACCAACATGGAGAAGCTCCGTCTCTACTAAAAATACAAAAATCAGTCAGGTGTGGTGGTGCATGCCTGTAATCCCAGCTACTCAGGAGACTGAAGCAGGAGAATCGCTTGAACCTGGAAGACAGAGGTTGCAGTGAGCTGAGATCGCGCCATTGCACTCCAGCCTGGGCCGCAAGAACGAAACTCCATCCCCCCAAAAAAGAGAATGAGACTTGTTAGGAAAACAATGGCATAAAGTTGAAAGAGGAGAGAATGCCTAATTTCTGTCTCTAAGAGGTATAGTTAGCAAAAGTTCTTGTCCATAGTACTTATTCAATACCTTTGGATAAAAACAATTAAGGATGAGTTACGTGATGCTGCAGTAATGCATTTTTATGTAAAGCTAAGAATGCTTCAGACGAGGGCACGCCGTTGAAAACCAACAGCTCTTTTCTCAGAAATAGACCTGGGATTACAGGCTCTTTCTAGAGACACCAGGAGGGTGGTCCTGGATGTCCTGGATTTTGTTGTCACAGAAAGTTAGAGTTTGAAGGGTACTTAGAGGCCTCTTGCTCCAATGGTTAATTTTTAATTTTTGTGGGGCACATAAGAGGTATGTCTATTTATGGGGCACAGGAGAGGTTTTGATACATCTCATGAAATAAGCACATCATGGAAAATGGGTATCCATCCCCTCAAGCATTTATCCTTCAAGCTACAAACAATCCAATTATACTCTAAGTTATTCTAAAGTGTACAATTATTATTAACTATAATCACTATTTTACTATCAATTAGTATTATTCTATTTTTTGGGGCGGGTACTCATTAACTATCCCCACAACCCAACCCATTCTTCCACCACTCTTCCCAATCTGACCAAGACCCACCACATGTTCCTGCCTCTGGTCTCAGCTCACATCTCCTCAGGCCTGCAGTGCCTTTTTTTTTTTTTTTTTTTTGGAGACAGTATCTTGCTCTATCACCCAGGCTGGAATGCAACGGCACGGTCTTGGCTCACTGCAACCTTCGCCTCTCAGGTTCAAGTGATTTTGCTGCCTCAGCCACCAGAGCAGCTGGAATTACAAGCATGCACCACCTCGCCTTTCTAATTTTTGTAAATTTTAGGAGAGACTGGGTTTCACCATGTTGCCCAGGCTGGTCTTGAACTCCTGACTTCAGCTGATCCACCCGCCTTGGCCTCCCAAAATACTGGGATCACAGGCGTGAGCCATCACTCCCAGCAGGCTCTCCCTCCTTCGAATGCTCAATTTATGGCCCATTTATCCCCCAAAGCGGCTCAAACTGCCATGGCTCAGTCCCTTCTGCTCTGATCACACACACACCCACAAACAGACATCCCTCTGTACCACTCACCTGGTTCTAAGCGTCTGGGCTCTGTTCTGTTATTGATTCCTTCATATGTGATGTTCATTTCATTACCCAGATTGTAAGACTGTAAACAGACTGAAGGCAGGGTCCACTGCCTGTAGCTCTGGGCCTTGCTCAAAAGATGACTATGGATGGCCAGGCTCCGTGGCTCACGCCTGGAATCCCAGCACTTTGGGAGGCTGAGAAGGGTGGATCACCTGAGGTCAGGGGTTCGAGACCAGCCTGCCCATCATGGCGAAACTCCTTCTCTACTAAAAATACAAAACACTTAGCCAGGCGTGGTGGCACACACCTGTAATCCCAGCTGCTTGGGAGGCTGAGGCAGGAGAGTCGCTTAAACCTGGGAGGTGAGCATTGCAGTGAACAGACATCATGCCACTGTACTCCAGCCTGGGTGACAAGGGCAAGACTCTGTCTCAAAAAAACAATGAGATGACTGTGGAGGATATCACTTAATGGGCATGACGGACGGAGGCCACAGGCTGAAGGCTTGAGAAGAAAAGCGGGGAAGAGGCGGAAGTGGGGACAGAAGGAGGGAGGAGGGAAGTTGAAGATGGGGAATGGAGAAGGTGGAGGGAGAGGTGAGGTAGGAGAGGAAAAGCAAAGGAAGTAGGATGAGGAGGGAGGAGGCCAGACAGAGGAGGCAGGAATGGAAGGGGAGGCTGGAGAATGTACAGGGAAGACGGGGGATGAGGGATCATGGAGGGAGGGTGAAGGAGGGAGGGAAAAGGAGGAGGAAAGAGGAGAGAGAACTCACTTCTGACCTCAGTGCTCCTCAGTCTTGGGGTTGGAACTACTGCAATCCAATTCACAAAGCATATGCCAAAAATAATTGTACTCAGCTATCTTAGAATCTTACAGCTATGCATGGTTTTGAGTTAATGATCTCTGCTAAGACTTGTTCCTTTTGTAACTATTTTGTTTACACTATTGACAATCACAATTTTACAGCTACCTAAAGATTATGTTCTTGTCTCTCTAACCGTAATAGCTTCCTTCTTTTAATCATAGTTGCCTAGCAACTAGTTCATCCTCCCACCCTGCTCTGCACGGTAAGATGTGATTGTCAGTATCTCAGTAGGAAGGTAGAACTGAGCTGATGCTGTAATAGTAGCTTTCTGAACTCCAAACCCATAAGAGTGTATTTCCAACATTTAGAAAATAAACTAGAATAACGGAATCGTTCTGCATCCTTTGGAAGGAAGTTTGGGTTTCCTGTTTGATACAGTTTGGATATTTGTCCCCTCCAAGTCTCATGATGAAATGTGATCCCCACTGTGGGTGGTGGATCCTTACAGGAGGTGTTCAGGTCATGGGGGTGGATCCCTCATGAAGGAATTGGTGTCCTCCCTGCAGTAATGAGTGAGTTTTCACTCTACCAGTTCATGTGACAGCTGGTTTAAAAGAGCCTGGCACCTCTCTGGCTCCTTCTCTTGCCATGTGACAGGCCTGCTCCCTGTTCACTTTCTGTCATAAGTAGAAGCTTCCTGAGGCCTCACCGGTAGCCAAGCAGATGCTGGTGCCATGCTTGTACAGTCTGCAGAACCATGAGCCCAAATAAACCTCTTTTAACAGTCACCCAGTCTCAGGTATTCCTTTATAATAACGCAAAATGAACAGACACATTGCTCCACAATTATAATAGGTTTTGAGATACATATAATAATGGGGGAGCCAAGTACAGTGGCTTACACCTGTAATCCCAGCACTTTGGGAGGCCGAGGTGGGCAGATCACAAGGTCAAGAGATCGAGATCGTCCTGGCCAACATGGTGAAACCCTGTCTCTACTAAAAATATAAAAATTAGCTGGGTGTTGTGGTGCATGCCTGTAGTCCCAGCTACTTGGGAGGCTGAGACAGGAGAATCTCTTGAACCCAGTAGGAGAAGGTTGCAGTGAGCCGATATTGCACCACTGCACTCCAGCCTGGTGACAGAGTGAGCCTCGTCTCAAAAAAATAGTAGTAATAAAAAATAACGGGGGAAATACTCCACAGAAGAAAGTGAGAATACCTTACCAAAATACAATGATGAGTATGGGGAAGGTTTGGCATACAGAATGCTCATAATATTTGCATTACTAGGGCACACAAGCCACCTCACACTTAAAATGCAGGCCAGGTGGCAGTGGGATTCAAGGCTTTTGTCATCAGTGATGTCCTCAGCAACCAATCAGGAACACCCAGGGAAGCCCACCTCTTGCCTGTGTGTAGGACACTCGGATATCACTTATCCTGCAGCGGCTATAGGATCCTGAGAGTGCAAAGACTCAGGGTGTGGGCAGTGAGAGACTATGTTAACTTCTCTTCCGGAGTCCATAAGGGGCATGATTTCAAAGTCAAGAACTTCCCAGAGCCGTGCCTCCATCCACCTCCCCATCCGGAAACCCAGAGTTCTTCCTCTAACTTTCCCACGCACAGGCTAGGTAAAATTTCAAGCGGTGCTTCTTTGTTTAAAAAGACAGCCAAAAGCTCCAAGGGAGGTGGCTCTGACTGTGGGCCAGGCAACCGATCCAATATCAGAGTCAAAGATCAACTCCAGAGGAAGTTTGGAAAAGCTACTCTCACTGGAGGAGAACTTGAATGGGGCGGGAGTAACTCCGGGGTTAAATTCCCCCCACTCCCTTACCTATACCGATTTCCCTCTCAGGGATCCCCTCTCACAGCGGCATGGGAGCCTTCTCTCTCTCTCTCTCTCTCTCTCTCTCTCTCTCTCTCTCTCTCTCTCTCTACCTGTGCGGACTCCATCTCTGGATCCCTTCCCATGACAGTGTGGGAGCTAGCTTGCTCTCTCTCTCTCTCTATTTCTTTCTCTCTCTGCCTAATAAATCACTTTCTGCAAAACTCTCTGATTCCGATACTTACTTGAATGAGCTCACCGTGCCACCAGGGCCCTCTCCCCATTCTTGGGTGAGTGAGGCCCAAGGACCTGGGAAAACACATCTGATCAGGGGACAGTGAGCGTCTCTGGGACACCCCAGCAGCTCTGCTCCTGTCACCCAGTTACAGGCAGTGCTGCTGCTCTGGATCCATCTCAGACACAGAGGATGAACTGAGGGCAGAAGAGCCTTTCCCACGGCCCTGCCAGCCCAGCAAGGTTGTACACTGGCAGCTTTTCTCTGTACCTCCTGGTGTCGCTGCTATGCATTCATTGCCTGCCTTGGTGGTGATGCCATGTCATTCTGCCAGATGTCCAGTATCCCTGGATCCTGTCTTCCTCCTGCTACCAAAATCTGCACTGAGTGGTCTGGTGCGGTGGCTCACACCTACTATCCCCGTACTTTGGGAGGCAGAGATGGGAGGCAGAGAGGCTAGGAATTTGAGACCAGTCTGAACAACATAGCAAGGCCTCATCTCTACTAAAAAATAAGAAAATTAAGGCCAGGCATGGTGGCTCATACCTGTAATCCCAGCACTTTGGGAGGCCAAGGTGGGAGGATCACTTAGCGCCAGAAATCTGAGACCAGCCTGGGCCACACAGTGAGATTCTGTCACTACAAAATAAGAAAAAATTTTTTAAAAATTAGCCAAGTGTGATGGTGTGCACCTACAGTTCCAGCTACTCAGGAGGCAGAGGCAGGGTGATTGCTTGAGCCCAGCAGGTTGAGGCTGCAGTGGGCCAAGGTCACGCCACTGCACTCCAACTTGGATGACAGAATAAGACTCTACCTTTAAAAAAAACAAGAAAATAAAAATGTGGTGGCACACGCCTGCAGTTCTAGTTATTCTGGAGGCTGAGGTGGGAGGATTGCCTGAGTCCAGGAGTTCAAGGCCAGCCTGGGAAACATGTCAAAACCCTGTCTCTACAAAATATTGCACAAAATTAGCCAGGCATGGTGGCACACACCTGTAGTTCTAGCTACTCAGGAGGCTGAGGAGGAAGGATCACTTGAACCCAGAAGGTTGAGGCTTGCAGTGAGCCAAGATCGCACCACTGCACTGCAGTCTGGGTGACAGACCAAGATCCTGTCCCAGAAATTTTAAAAAAGGTTAATACAGTAAATTTTTGGTTATATGTATTTTGCCACAATAAAGACTGGAAAGGGGAAAACAAAGTTGGTTGGAGGACGAAAATGAGGAGTTCTGTTTTATTTCACTTTTTCTTAGATGGGGGTGGGGTCTTGCCATATTGCCCAGGCTGGTCTTGAACTCCTGGCCTCAAGCAACCTACCTGCCTCAGCCTCTCAAACAAATGGGATTACAGGTGCGAACCACCACAGCCAGGAGTTTTGTTTTAAACTTGATCATCAATTTGAGATTTATATGCCTGTCAATTCCAAGAATAAATGTCCTACAGAGAGAGAAAGGTGGGGAGCTGGGATGCAGGAATGAACACATGGAGATGGTGAAGTCCTGCAGTTAGCTTGGATAATACGCATGCCCAAATGTACCCAATACTCATGTTAAAGATACTTCTTGGGCTGGGCACGGTGGCTCATGCCCGTAATCCTAATTCTTTGGGAAGCCGAGGTAAGTGGATCACCCGAGATTGGGAGTTCAAGACCAGCCTGACCAACATGGAAAAACCCTGTCTCTATTAAAAATTAGCAGGTGTGGTGGTGCACGCTGTAATCCCAGCTACTTGGTAGATTGAGGCAGGAAAATCGCTTGAACCCGGGAGGCAGTTGCGGTGAGCCAAGATGGCGCCATTGCACTCCAGCCTGGGCAACAAGAGTGAAACTCCATTTCCAAAAAAAAAAAAAAAGAGTGAGAGAAGGAAAAAAAGATGCTTCTTGCTGTTCTCCAGAGAAATGGCTTCTTCAACCAATACACAAGGAATTCTATCAGAATGAGTGCCATTGAACAATCAAGAAATTGTTATCTGCTGTTGTTAAGAGGGTTATAAAGCTTTAAAAATGTTTCAGGGAACAAGTATAAAATTAAGTAAGCCACACAACACAGAAAATAAAAGGTAAGAATGATAGAAAAATAATTTTTAAAATTCCATTTATAAAATAATTTTTTAAAACAAAGTGGATAAGAATACATTTTACAAGAAATGTGCAGTACTGACAGAAGTAGCTATAAAATGTTGCTGAGAAAAATAAGAATTTAATAAATGGGGAAATATACTTGAAGCAGGACAAGAATACTCAGTATTATAAAGATACTGATTCTACATATTAGCCTATAATGTCAACAAAAACTCAAACTCTCATAGGATTTTTTAAAAATAGTGTTTCATTGTATCGCCTAGGCTGGAGTGCAGTGGTACAATCTCACCTCACTGCAACCTCCGCCTCCTGGGTTCAAGCAATTCTCCGGCCTCAGCCTCCCGAGCAGCTGGGATTACAGGCATCTGCAACCAAGTCCAGCTAGTTTTTGTATCTTTAGTAGAGACGGGGTTTCACCATGTTGGCCAGGCTGGTCTTGAACTCTTGACCTCAAGTGATCCACCCACCTCGGCCTCCTAAAGTACTGGGATTACAGGCATGAGCCACAGTGCCTGGTCAGACTTTTTTTGAGGGGAAGGTGTGAGTAGATCTTAATAAAGTGGCTCCAAAATTTTTCTAGAAAAATAAGCCTGAAAAAATAGTCTGGAAAACTCTGAAAAGGATGTTTGGCCAGGGGAATTTACCCTATCAGAAATGACAAGTATATTATAAAATACTATAATTAAAACAATGCCATATCATACCATCAATGGACCTGTCTATCCTTTTCTCAACAACTTGAAATGCTCTCTTTATCATATAATAAATCTCCATACATACTGGAATCTACAAATCTATCATTAGAACAGATTATTCAAAATAGATTCAAATAGATAATGGATGGATTATTCAAAAAATATACATCACAGCCTGGGTGTGGTGGCTCTTGCCTGTAATCTCAGCACTTTGGGAAGCCAAGGAGAGTGTATCACTTGAGGCCAGGAGCCAAAATCCTGCCACTGCACTCTAGCCTGGGTAACAGAGTGAGACTCCGTCTCAAATACACACACACACACACACACACACACACACACACACACACAAATATACACACACATCAGAGCAACTGGTTAGTCGTGTGGATCTAACAAAGCTAAATCTGTACCATGTTTCTTGTACCCAATTAAACCCACAAAGATCTAACATCTAAATATTAAGAATAAAACCAAATTGGCCAGACGCAGTGGCTCACGCCTGTAATCCCAGAACTTTGGGAGGCTAAGTTGGGTGGATCACTTGAGGACAGGGGTTCGAGACCAGCCTGGCTAGCATGGTGAAACCCTCTCTCTACTAAAAATACAAAAAATTAGCTGTGCATGGTGGCAGGCACCTGTAATCCCAGCTACATCAGAGGGTGAGGCATGAGAATCACTTGAACCTCCTCCCAGGAGGCGGAAGTTGTAGTGAGCTGAGATAGTGCCACTGCACTCCAGCCTGGGCAAGAGAGTGAGCCTCCATCTCAAAAATTAAAAATAAAAAAAAATTAAAAACAAAACAAACTGGCTGAGCCCAGTGGCTCACAACTGTAATCCCAGCACTTTGCGAGGCCGATGCAGGTGAATCACTTGAGGTCAGGAGTTTGAGACCAGCCTGGCCAACATGGTGAAACCCCATCTCTACTAAAATACAAAAATTAGTCGGGCGTAGTGGCCCATTCCTATAATCGCAGCTACTTGGGAGGCTGAGGCAGGAGAATTGCTTGGACCCAGGAGGGGGAGGTTTCAGTGAACCAAGATTGCGCCACTGCACTCCAGCCTGGGTGACAAGGGCGAAACTCCATCTCAAAAAGAAAAAAAGAAAGAAAAATACAGGTAACTCACTAGGGTCCCATGGCTCACAGTGAAAATGCAGGTAGCCCCACATCTTTCCGGGCCATTGCCCTGCCTCTAGGACAGGACTAGACAGCAAGGGTCCCCCTCCCTCCAGCCTTCCACAACTGAGGGGATTTCCCAGTGGCCACTGGTGGTGGGAGAAGACGTTGGGGGTCAGCACTCACCAGGACGGGCTCCACCAGCTTGCCCTCTGGCATGACCGCACGGTTCATCTTGGCGATGCGCTCCAGAGTGGCCAGGGCTGCCGGAGTGTTCCCAGTGGAGACATTGAATCGGGCAGATTCAGGAATAAACTGGGTGGAGATTACCAAGAACATCAGAGTGGCCCCTGCTGTGGAACCCAGGGGTACAGCTGTTATCGCTGTATACACGGTACAGTCCTAGTTTCCCAAGATAGGAGAGATACGTAACCAGCTTAAAGGCATGCAATGTAGCAGAATTCCGTTGGATTCAAAGTTGACTTGGAACAAAAAGGGTCATGTTCTTCTAATCATAGTCCCTTCTAGGATGATGGCAGGCTGATACTCAGCTTTGCACCAGTAGGGCCCAAACTAGCTGTTAACATAATGAACTTCTCACTTTCAGTTGGTAAACAGACACTGCCCCAGGCGCCCCTCTCCAGCCCCTCCCCAGGAACCCCAGCACCTCCCTACCACGCAACAACCAAAGGGTGACAGGAGCAGGGGGCTCCAGCACCCACACGGTGGAGGAATCAGTTCTGATTGTCAAGGCCCTAACTCACTGAATGCTGAATATTTTGAACATCACACACAGAAAACAGTATGGGCTGCCACTGAAGCTGGAGCATCAGCTCTGACCACTCCCCATCTCTCACGCCTCATGCAATCAAGGCTGCTGGCCCTTCCTCAGAAAAGCTCCTCACAGCAGCACCTGGCCCCGCATTCCCATGGCCAGTGGGCAGTTTGGGTCCTGCTCTCAATTATTCTAACACTTTTGATTTTCCAGCCTTTTTCCTCTTGCCCAGCCTCCACAGTGATATGCCAGCTTCCGAGCACACAACCCTTTCCACAGTCAGAAATCCCTTCCTTCAACATTTTGAGACAGAGTCTCACTCTGTTGCCAAGCTGGAGTGCAGTGGCGCCATCTTGGCTCACTGCAACCTCCACCTTCTGGGTTCAAGTAATTCTCCTGCCTCAGCCTCCCAAGTAGCTGGGATTACAGGCTCGCGACACCACGCTGAGCTAATTTTTGTATTTTTTAGTATAAAGATGAGGTTTCACCATGTTGGCCAGGATGGTCTCAATCTCTTGATCTTGTGATCTGCCTGCCTCGACCTCCCAAAGTGCTGGGATTACAGGCGTGAGCCATCACCATGCACTGCCAATCCCTTTAATTTTTTTAACAGTCCAGAGATCTTTTTATTTTTTGCACTTAATATGCCATGAATTCATAAGGAGTAGGTTCCAGCAGCTCAGGCTCCTCGCCATGGTTCTCATAAATGTGCCTTTCTGGGTGGAGCAGGGCTGGGGCTTCAGTCAAACTGAGGTACCCTTCCCTATGGCTTCCTTGTTTTTCTTATTTTCTGCACTAGTTTCAGGAAGCTATCTCGGCTCTTAGAGTGCTTAGTGTGCTCAATACACACATGAACTCCCTTGGCAAGAATCCTGCCCGTAACCTGTTTGTTTACAACAAAGCCAACAGCACGCTGCATAATATCATAGACTCTTCCAGTTCCGCCATGGTGACACCTGTGGGGCATTCCTTTTGAACCGCGCCCACTCCCCTCATAGCTACGATATCACCTTTCTTATAGATTCATAGGTACGTGGCCATAGGAACAACTTCATGTTGTCTAGAAGGCCTGATGACCTCTCTTCTTTCCCTTTGTGTTGGCCATTTTGGTGATTTACAGGAAAATGGCAGTTCTGGTCAAAATGAAGCCCCTTTTTGTTGGGTTTTTTTTTTTTTTTTTTTGAGCCAGAGTCTCACTCTGTCACCCAGGCTGGGAGTACAATGGCATGGTCTTGGCTCACTGCAACCCTTGCTTCCCAGGTTCAAGTGATTCTCCTGCCTCAGCCTCCCAAGTAGCTGGGACTACAGGTACCTGCCACCACACCTGGCTAATTTTTGTATTTTTAGTAAAGACAGGGTTTCACTACATTGGCCAGGCTGGTCGCGAACTCCTGACCTCGTGATGTGCTCGCCTCACATTGGCCACGTTGGTCTGGAACTCCTGACCTCGTGATCTGCCCGCCTCAGCCTCCCAAAGTGCTGGGATTATAGGCATGAGCCATTGCACTTGGCCTGTGTTTTTATTATTATTATTATTATTTTTTTTTTTTTGAGAGACAGGGTGTTGCTCTATTGCCCAGGCTGGAAGGCAGTGACTCAATCATAGCTGACTGCAGCCTTGACCTCCCAGGCCCAAGCAACCCTCCCATCTCAGACTCCTGAGTAGCTGGGACCACAGGCACGGACCACAACACCCGGCTAATTTTCTTTTTTTTTTCTTTTTGAGATGGAGTCTTGCTCTGTCACCCAGGCTGAATTGCAGTGGCATGATCTCGGCTTACTGCAACCTCTGCCTCCTAGGTTTCAAGTAATTCTCTGCCTTAGCCTCCCAAATAGCTGGGATTACAGGCACCTACTACTATACCCAGCTATTTTTTTTTTTGTATTTTTAGTAGAGATGGGGTTTCACCATCTTGGCCAAGCTGGTCTTGAACTCCTGATGTCGTGATCCACCTGCCTTGGCCTCCCAAAGTGCTCGGATTAGAGGCGTGAGCCATGGCACCCGGCCTAAATTTTTTATTTTTAGTAGAGATGCCATGTTTCCCAGGCTGGTCTGGAACTCCTGGGCTCAAGTGATCTTCCTTGCCTCGGTTTTCCAAAGTGCTGGGATTACAGACATGAGCCACCACGTCTGGCCAGCAGAAAGTCTTACACTACACCAACAGAGGCAGACAATCTGCTCACAGGAAGTAACTGGCTTACTAAGCTAACTGGTCCCCGAGCACCTGGGGGCCTGTGTGTGATTCTCAGCAATAGTGCACTGCATGGGCCCGGCGCAGTGGCCCACGTCTGTAATCCTAGCACTTTGGGAGGCCAAGGCAAGTGGATCACTTGAGACCAGGAGTTTGAGATCAGTTCCGCCAACATGGCGAAATCTCATCTCTAAAAATACAAAAATCAGCCAGGTGTGGTGGCACATGTCTGTAATCCCAGCTACTTGGGAGGTTGCAGCCAGATAATCACCTGGACCTCGGAGGTGAAGGCTGCAGTGAGCCGAGATCACGCCACTGCACTCCAGCCTGGGCAAGAGAGTGATACTCTGTCTCGAGGGAAAAAAAAAAAAAGATATCTGTGGGCATGAAAGCCACTGGGCCAGCAGGGGAGGACAGGAAGGAGCCACGAGTGCTTCCCCACCTTGAAGGCCACGATGAGGATGATGCCTGGGATGGAGGCGACACGGATGAGCCAGCGCCACCCGATGGTGGGGATGATCACAGAGGCCAGGCCAATGATGAGCAGGGAGCCTGCGAGCCAGAACACCT
>CAUYLG010024087.1:0-16886 GCA_963573385.1 Cacajao melanocephalus
CTGGGCAGTAGAACAAGAATCCTGTTCTCTCTCCCTCTTTTTCTTCCTCTTTCTTTCTCTCGTACATTCTTTTTTTTCTTTCTTTCACTCTCACTTTCTTTCCTCTCTTTTCCTTTCTTTCAAAAAAAAAAAAAAGAAAAACAACCAGCTAGCTCTCTGGACTCTTATAAAGGCATTAGTCCTATTCATGGTGGTTCCACCCTCATGAACTTATTACCTCCCAAAGGCCCCCCCCTACAAATACCATCACATCTGGATTAGGGTTTCAACATATGAATTTGAGGGAGATACAAACATTCAGTCTATTGCAGGGATGTCAAAGTAATCTTGATTTTTTAATGTTCATGAAGGAGTGTTCTGATAAACTCCTCATCTTCAGCTTTCTCCATCAGTGACACCACACAGGAAAACCATTGTCCTCAGCGGGCACTTTATTTTCTCATCCCCCATGCCTTCATCCAGCTCTCAGAGCTGTACATTGTGTTACAAATTCAGGTCTCATCCCTTCTTCTTGCCTCACCAGATAAAACCATCAAGTGGCCTGGATTATTGGGAATAAGCCAGTTACTGGAATAAGATCCAGTATCTTTAATTCTCTATTTGTATGCTTACAGAAAATATTTTTTTCATCTATTCAATGAAGTAGAGATTATTTTTATCCAAGACTCAGTTCCTAGAGACTGATCATATAAAGAAAAAAGCTATTGCCAAAGACAAATGTCCTCCCCAGAGGTTGCTTTCCTTATTTTGACCCTGTCACTTCATTTATTTATGGTACCAGACTATGTTATGTGTTTGTGACATCTTCATGATATTTTAGGATTATAGTAGAGGATTTTGACCTCAAAATAAGAAATTAAATTATACCTCAAATAAAAATCTTCTTATCACTATTCGATTGTATCATGACTATTAGATGTGTAGAAGGAAGTAGAAGTCAATAAAATAAGAGATGTGATGACATAAAATACTACTGCAGAGCTAGAGCCAAAAGGTCACAGGAAATTCGTGGAGTTTGGAAGTATCATTTTTAGAAAAATGTATGGTTTGCTACTGGCTGTTCCAACAGAACCAGAATTACCTGTTGGACATTGGGGAACAATCTAATTTTTTAAAAATGAAATTAGAAGGGCAGAAAAGGTGTGTTGGAGAAACAACTAAGTTAATTAAAGACTTGTGCCCTCCTTTGCAAAAGGATACTAGATCTCATGGAAACTCCACCGTGGGGTTTAGAATCAAGCTGACTTTTAAGCCACTGGTACAGTCTTCCTCCACACACAGAAGAGATTCCTGTAGAGAATGCCCCTGGTGATAGGAAGAGGAGTCATGATTAGAGATGCTGTTGAAAAGGGCAAGACAGACAGTCTCAGTGGCTCTGGCTACCGCTGACAAAGTGCGACTTTGAGTTGGTCGTTAGGGATGATTCGTGTCCTCAAACTGCTTGGTAAGAGGCAGACTGCCCCGGGAGCAAGCTGGAGGATGGAAAGCAGTGAGGAGCGGATGATCCTGAGTCCGCAACAGCAGACCAGCAAGTGGGAGCAGCGGGGTGAGCTGACGAGCAGCCCCGAGAAGAATCGCTGGGGACAGAGGCTAAAGCTCGGAGGCCGGAAAGTAAAGACGCAGCCAGAGAGTCTCACCAGGGGATACTGATTGATTTCAGGTCTCAGAACAACATTTAACCTAGTGGTGAAAAGCCAGATCACGCTGCTTTGAATCCAAGTCTACTATTGTTACCTGTGTGATACTGAACAAAGCACTTTACTCTTTGAACCTTGGTTTTGTAATAAACTATCCTATTTTTCTAAGAAAAATAAAGAAGATTTTTACCTTTTTCCTTCCCTCACCTCCTACTTAGCTCTTTAGGAATGCAATTAGAATCTTTACCTTCTCTCCACAAGCCACTCCTTGCACTGAACGCTTATCTGTGTGTTTACTTAGAGGTTCCAGAGACAGAAACTCGAAGCAAACCAGGTGCCTCCGGAACTCTCCCACCAAAAGATTGCCTCAGTTTACAACCTAGCTCTGCCCACATTGGTGCCAGCCAGACAGATGCCATCCAAAGCAAGTCATGTAGATTTGCACCACCTTGCTCCCCCACCGCATGCTGTTCACACCAAGTCCCCCTTTGAAAGCCCTTGCCTTCCGCCCCAGAAGCTGAAGTGGTTACTTTCAAGGCAAGAGCCTGTACTGCTTCCCCTCAGCTAAGTTTTTGAATTAAAAAGTCACTTTCTTTCTACCAGATCTCTCTCTTGTTAATTGGACTTTGCAAGCAGTGGGCAGTTGGACCTGTGTTCGGTTACAGTTTCTCATCTGAGAAATGAAACAACAAAGAGCATTTGCCTCTCATCAGACTGCCTTAAGGATTCTGTGAGAGAAGCACACAGTGGTGCTGGCATTTATGGACCACTCAGCCACACATCTTCACAGCCTCAATGGGGGATGTCTTTGTTGCAGAGGCTAATGATGATGGCTAAGGAATAAGAGGACATCGTAACTGCACTTCAAGAGCAACCAAAATAATGGGTCTCAGGTCTGTGAGATGGGGTGGATTTAAGGATACTGAATAAATGAAGGTGATTTGAAGTCAAAACCCCTGAGAGTGATGTCCTACCTATGAGGTAGACAAGTTGATCCACAGTTTCATATAAGGGAACCCAAAGAGTCAGAATAGGCTTTGTGTAAGAGTTTGTATCCACTTGCTTCCAGCATGGCTGTGACTGCTCCGATGCCAACCACCTGGCAGTTTGGAGGCCTCAGCAGACGTGTGCTGGCAAACCAGGTGCCTCCGGAACTCTCCCACCAGAAGATTGCCTCAGTTTACAACCTAGCTCTGCCCACATTGGTGCCAGCCAGACAGATGCCATCCAAAGCAAGCCACACTGGCTGTCGCTGGGGTGCAACCTCAAGAGCTCTAATTTGTGTGTACCATTAGTGGAGTGCAAGGAGTCAGAGGCTCTAGAAGGGAAGGGCAATAAGCCCTAATGCTGACTTGTTCCTCCTCAGGGAGTTCCAAATCCTCCAGCAACTGGCTGAGAGTGGCTCTCCCTACAGAGGTGCCCAACAGAATCTTGCTGACCCCCAGAGAGTACAGAGGAGAACTGCATTGGAGGGACAATGGTAGGGGGCAGGGAGAAGGGTAGGTTGTGAACAGAGAAGTTCTTGGGAAAAGCAAATAAGTAAGAGCACAAAGATTTAACTCGGGGCAAGATGTACAGGACTGAATAATGTTTTTTCACAAGAATTTCAGTGAAAAATATCATTACAGCAAAAACCAAAAGCAAACGGATTTTCTCAGAACAACAGCAAAAACCAAAAGCAAATGGTATTTCTCAGAATGTTGCATGAAAGGGCAAGGTCCCAGGTGGTGAGTGCAGTGTACAGGTGGGGCTGAAAAGAGGAAATGAGGTAGAAGACCACGTTGAGGCAATGGATGGGGACAGAAAGACCTTTTCGCTGCTATGCTGATTAGCATTTTCAAACCTTGCAGGGGAGTGTAATTCTCAACAGACCAGAAACTTTTCCCTGGAGACAAGACTGGGGTTCAGAGGCCAAGTGATGCCCAGACTACATAGCAGGTATACAGCAAAGCCATGATTTGATTTCAATTTGGTCTTTCTGGCTATACAAGTCCTGCTCTTTCCAATACCTCATGCTGGACTAAATTTCCTCTTACTCTTTTTGAAGAGAAAAGATCTCAAACTTGACAAGACCATCTCAACGTTCTGAGAAGCTCTTGAGCAAGGAAACGAAAGGTAAGAGAATGAAGTGACTGTTGTCCTGTTCTCCGAATGGTTGTAGGTGATTCACTTCAGGGAGCCTGCCACCCTGGCATGATTCCACTAATGGTCAGAAACCTCCTTAGTATTGATGGAGGTTTCCTCCAATTTCCATCCAGACAGACAGTGGAGGGATGGGTGTCACAGGGTGGGGCTCTGGGACCTTATGTGGGACAGAATGAATGCAAGAGACAAGACTTGTTCCTCAGCAAGCTCCACATAGGACCCCTGAAGTTTTCCCTGGATGCTCTTGTTCTATTCAAGGTGAGGCCAGGATCTGCTTATCCCCACACTGTTCCTTAGAGCACAAAGGCCCCTTCCACTTGGTAGCCAACATTCAATAGACAAGGGAACAATTCTCCCTTACTTTAGATTTTGTCTTGGCTCATGTGAAGATTCTGTTTATAGAATAAAATATTTTTCCCATTGACTTTCTTCACTAAGCACAGATGTAACTCAGAAAGAGTAAAATAAAATTAGCTTTATTTCTGTCTTTATGATTAGAACAGTAATACATGTATTTTTAAAAACTCTAAATACTAAATCTAGAGCAGGGGTTGGCAAATTATGGCCTGTGAGCTGGCCAACATTGTTTTGGTAAACAAAATGGTATTGGAATGTAGCCATCCTCATTCATTTACATATGATCTTTCCTGCTACCACAGCGATGAGATTGAGTACTTAACAGCACACACCTGAAAAGCTTAGCCTCTTACTCTCTTGCCTTTTACAAGAAAAGCTTGCTGACTCCTGAGCTAGAGCTAGAGAAGCAATGAGGATACATGTTTATTCTGACCCCGCAGAAGTTTGTAGTTCTGACATTTTCCTCTACAAATAACTGTTTTCAGAGCTGTGAAAACATTCAGCGCTCAGCCAGACAGTATTGAGGCATTACAGTCCCATGGGAAGGAAAACAATTCTCTTCAAATTGTTCTTCTCTTTAATCTGCACGCCTTCTTTCAGACATTACTGACCTTCAATACAGCCAAGCTTTTAAAGCAGAGTAAGCATCTGGGACTTTGAGAAGGCTGGGTGGGACCTGGTTGTCCAGACACGCAAGCAGTGGTGGAAACAAGCTGTGTGACCTCAGAACATGTCGGCCTGGAGAGCAGTAACGTTAGAACGTCTTCACAGGCTTTCCAGAGCCACATTTACAGAACCCTGGGGTAGCTGGGTAACTGATACACCTGAGACCAAGAACAACAAAGACAAGGAGGACTCACCTGCCTGTTCATTGACTGCAGCTGTGAGGAGATCAAAAGCCAGAGATTAGCACACAGCATTTGCCCTCGTAATTGATAAATTTATATTACTCTGGTAAATTGCTCAAAAACTTCTTTCCATTTTTTCTTTCTTTTCTGTTTCCCTGATCTCTCAAGATGTGTGCTCAAGGAGAGACTGCATTGTCAGTAAGGAGAGATTAGGGAAATAGATTGTTTAGTCGGAAGGCGAGTTGCAAGCCCAACCCTTGACTAAAGGGATTGTCGAGAATACCCACACTGGATATTTAGTGACTCTCCTGGATTTCTTTTCTTCTGCCATCCCTCACAAGTCTGTCTCACACGCAAACTTTTCAAGTGGTAAACAGACATGACAACATGATCATAAAGGGCTCGTCAGGAAACATACATCATGAGAGTTCAAAGAAATCAATAAATCAATCTTTCTCCTGTAGCCGTATTTTATGTTAGAGCCCTTTTATTCCAATAACATACTTATTTAGTGCCTACACAGCATAGAGAGAGGAATCTCCTTTTTCTTTTTTTTTTTGAGATGGAGTCTTACTCTGTCACCCAGGCTGGAATGCAGCGGCATGCTCTTGGCTCACCGCAATCTCCACCTCCAGGTTCAAGGGATTCTCCTGCCTCAGCCTCCCAAGTAGCTGGGATTATAGGCACCCGCCACGATACCCAGCTTATTTTTGTATTTTTGGTAGAGACGAGATTTCACCATGTTGGCCAGGCTGGCCTCGAACTCCTAACATCAGGTGATCCACCCACCTCGGCCTCCCAAAGTGCTGGGATTACAGGCGTGAGCCACCGCACCCAGCCAGGAATCTTATTTTCTAGCAGCAGCTGTCATCACCCTCATTTTCCACAATTAAACAGAAGAACATTAGCAAATGGTCTCAATGCCTCTGCTGAACCCAAATCTTTTATATATAACAAGTAAATAATCAGTGTTCATAGAGGAGAAGGGCAGTGCTAAATGCTAATATTATGAACATTTTACTATGAGAACATATTATTCAATGAGATCTAAGACATTAAAATAGCAATTTATGACCAGCAAATGGCAAAGTGTTCTACCTTGAACACTAAGCATTGTGCTTAATGTTTAATGGATGTGCAGCAATTTCATTGTCCTCAGCCTACTTCTTTGCATCTGCCTCTGAAGCCCAAGCTAGAGGAAGGACCTGAGCACCCCCACCATTCCCTGGCTCCGATAAAACCTCCAACCTTTTGGGAGCTGTAGACCTCATTCTGCTGCCACCTCAGTTCTCAGCCAAATTACTGAACTCACCAAAGATGACCAGCAATGACCACAGCAGCATGAGGACCTGATCCAGCTATTTGAAAAGAGATGTACTCTTGGCCACCAACTGGAGCCTCTGAGAAGGGGATGAAATGTGGTTTTCAGAATAGGTTTTGTATAATTAGCAAAAAAGGAAGTAGAAGAATGCCACAATGTTTGACCATTATCCTTTGTCCTGTAGGGGCTAAAACAATTATAGCTGATCCTCTCAATGTGAGAGAAATTCCATACTCTGACACTCATGATGAGAGCAAACATTTACATATGGGTTGTAATGAGTCAGACACAGTTCTAAGTGCCTCATGCCTACAAAGTTATTTATTACCTTCAGCAAGTTTCTGAAGTTGGCACTATCTCCTTTCACATGGCTGAAGAAATTGAAGCACTAGTAAAGGTAAGTGTCTTAGCCCATTAGGGCTGCTATAAAGAATACCTTAGACTGAGTAATTTATAAAAAACACAAATTTGTCACTTGTAGTTCAAGAGGCTGGGAAGTTTAAGATCAAGGCACCAGTAGATTTCGTGTCTGATGAGGGCCTTGTTTCTCATAGATGGTGGTGTCTTCTATGTGGCTTGACATGATGGAAGGGGCAGACAGACTCCCTCAAAATTCTTTTACAAGGAGACTAATCCCTTTCATAAGAATTCCACCCTCATGACCCCTAAAGGGATCCACCTTTTATTAATGAATTGATGAAATTCCTTACTGATTAAGGAAATCAAGGAGAGTCACTAAATATCCAACATGGGTATTCTTGACAATCCCTTTAGTCAAGGGTTGGGTTTGCAGCTTGCCTTGTAACTATGCAATGAATGACAGCTCTGTGCTCGAGGGTGACTGAATTGTTAGTAATGAGAGATAAAATAAATAAAAGGTGTCCACCTTTTATTCCTATTGTATTAAGGATTAAGTATCAAGATAAGAATTTTTCCAGGACACAAACATTCGGACCATAGCAGCAAGTAAAACGACCAAGATCAGCATAGTCAATTTCTAGTAGCAACAGAGCTGGGATTCAAACCCAGGGAGCCCAGTTCCACAGTCTGGCTCTTAAACATTGTGCCATATCATCTTGATATATTGTTTCTGAATGTCCTTAAAATAATAAGGCCATTGTCTCAATAGCTCATATTTCTTAAGTAAAATTTTCTTTAGTTAATCGCTGACTTTCTAGAATGATATTTTACTAAACCTTAAAACACTTGCTGCATATTGCTGAAAACATTGCCATTTTTCCTTTTGTACCCCAGGCTGATCCTAATATAGTTATCCCACACAAAGCAAAGCATGCGTCATGTGAACACCTATTATCATGCTCACTTTGATCAGATATAGTCCCGGTGGATGTTGTCTTATAAATGAACCTTATGCAGGATGAAACTCTGAACCACAAAATCATAGGTGCTTTTAAACTGGACACTAACCGAAAATAAAGTATTCATAGACTCAGTGTTACCTGTTCAGGTACTTACATTTACCTGAATACTTAACGTTGAATTTTTAACAATTGAATACTTAACATTTTATTCTCACTATTGTCATAGTTTTAGTTTGACAAATGCTTATCTTTATATAGGATGGTCATTAAAGCCTTGCTTATAAGAATATAAAAAGAAAATACAAAATATCTCACAAGGAGAGATGAGTGTTAAAAATAAGTTATGTGTCAAAATGATGAGGAAAACCAAACAGCCATTAAAATAATTCTGTAGAAGAATATTTAATAGCAAGATAAGATGTCTACGATATATGGTTAAGAAAAAATTGGCTTCAGAGTGCATTTTATCTGCTGCACATCACCCCCCTGCTCACCAGTTAAAAAGTGTCTGAGAGAATCAGCACCACAGAGTTAGTGTAATTACATCTGAAAAATCTAATTAAAGCTGAATTTTATTTTCCTCATTTTGCTTATCTGTGTTTTCTACTATTCTTACAATAAACATATGCTATTTATGTACTTTTTAAAGACTCACAAAAAACGAAAACTAGTTTTTATGGCCTCTCTCATCCTGAAGTGCTGAAAACAATACTACTTTAACTTCCTGCATAGGCAAGTGGTCTGTATGTGTTTGAAAGAGAAAGTTGTTCTCACCCAGGACCGAAGCTAGTCACTGATCTTATCATCAAGTCTTGCCTACCGGATGGGTTTCTAGGTGGCCTATAATTCCTCCCTGTTCTGACCAACCTGGAAGGTTTAGAAATTTTGTGGATGGGAGGGAACCAAGGAAAGGAGTAAAGAGAGGATCACGAAAAAGTTGGTGGAGGATGGGTGGTAGGTACAGGTTTTTCATAGACATCAAGGAGATTTTTCAAAATATTCCTATCCCCTCACTGATTTCTATATACCCTCTATGGAAATGTGGACTCTTCAGTTAAAAAACCAATATTTCTTAAGGTATTAGCAAATGGTATGAGGTAAAATTCATACCATTTGCTGGTATAAAAGGTACAGGTGGGAAGCGGCAATAATGAGGTGGGTGGGCCACAGAGGTGGCAACAAATCCTCTAAGATGGTGAACACGTTCCATGTGGGCGTTACCCTGTATCTGACAAACAGCAGTAATTTACCTGTGAATAGGCATATCCTGGAAGCATACCTAAACTTGAATGCACGCCAGGGACCGTGACCAGAGATTAAGAGGATTAACAGATATTTGGGGGGGGGGGCGGGAAGCAAGTGAAAAATTAAGGTAATAGCAGCAGAAATAAAATTGTGTGTTTGTAGGTTTGATCAAAGTGAGAGAAAACAATACTCTTTGTGCAAGGATATTTTGCCACCAACAGGATGGAGTCATAGGTATCAGAAAGAAGCAGCATTGGACATACATATAAATGCCTCTTAGATCAACCAGGTGAACCCTTAACATGGAGATTCCACAGGTGGTAACATACTGAAGCCTATTCTGCCAGATGCAAAGCAGCAGTCGTCTCTGTGAACCATGTTCAATGTCTTACATGGAACATAAAGTACGGTGCCAAGTTGGGGCATGCCAGACTGAGACAGAGACAAACAGAGTCTTTATGAAACACGTCAGAATAAAACAAATCACATCTCCTACTTGACGAAGTTGATTACTAGGACAGTTAGAGTGGAAAGATAAAAGATGAAGCAGGTTAACTTCCAAAATCCCTAGATGTCGTCTTTTGAGCTTAGGGTTCCAAAGTCACTGTGAGAGAATTAAATGTCATAATATATATGAATTACTTATTATAGTAATTGCTGCGTAAATGTCAGTAGAAGTAGTCATAGTCACGGTCATCATCATTGTTATGGCAGTAGTGGTAGTAGTAGTTTCAATAATTACTATAGTTACCTTGAACAGCATGATATGGCTTTGTTGGGTGGGGCTTTCCCTAATAATGTCCTGTCCAAGGTAGTAACTAGATACTTTCGGAGTTCTATAGAGGTGATGCTGTTTGTGGAAGAACTTCTGGAGCAGAACTGGCTAGCAGAAATCCAAATATTGTCTATGCAGACACTCTACAATGTAATTTACACAGAGCCAGGCCCTTCTGTCCAGAAGATTTTTTACAATGAAATTTATTATTTCTAGAAGTCCACTAGGGCCCTACATGGGCCAAAGAGCATGACAGAGAATTCAGACTGGGTATGAATGCATGGAAACTAGAGTTCATTAACTCTCTGGAAGATCTGAAGATAACAACACCCCACAGTCACAGAAGGCAAAAGTAAGTTGTAGTTTTAGATAGTGATATCCCTAGGGGACTGGAGTTTTACAAAGTTCATTTTTTTTCTTCTTCATGAAGAGTATCAGTTCCTTTAGTAGCAATAGAAGCTACGATAAATCCTTACTAAAGAAGATATACCTATTCCTTCCTATAGTGGAAGTGGAGGGGAACCCAGCCTTGGTGTCTAAGGGAAGGCAGAGACACAGGAAGACTTAGGGAGGCTCTTGGGAGACATCAGAGCAGCATCTGTGATGGGGAGCAGTCTTCTCTGTGAGTGTGAAAATACCTCCTGGCAGGTGGCCTGGGCCCCCTGAGAACAGCAGGTGGGGAGGGATGCCTAGGGGTCAAAGACAATTCAGTTCAAACCTTTCTACTTTCTGTTTTAATGTATAAGTGTGAGTTTTCCAGAAGATGGATGGGTTATGACTTTTCAAGCAAGAAGACAAAGGGGAGCTGTGAACCATGGGTCATCGACTGCACCAACCCTTAATAGAGTAACCCAGAGCAGCTTCCTGTGAGTGTCTTTCCGGCAGGCTGGTGAGCATCTGTTCTGTTGTAGTAGAAGAAAAAAGCAAGAACCAAGATCCAGATTAGACTGATGGCTTTCTGTCTTGTTTTACCACATTTTTTTTTTTTTTGCTCACTCTTCTAACACACTCTGCTAATAGCTTTTTCACAGTTCATAAAGGTATGATTCCTAAGCAGAATCATCATTCATTCATTCATGCATGCATCCATACCTTCAGTTACTCAGTAGAGTTTTATTCAATGTCCCCTACTTTATGGGCAATATACTTGGCACTAGATGTGCACAGATAAAGATATGGTCTCTACCCTTAAAGAAATCACATTCTAGCATCAGAAGACTGACAGAGAAGAGTAAACACACTTGTGTCTCACGTGCTGTGGTGGAGCTCCGTACAGCCTGTGAATGGGTACAGTGGAGATTAAGGAGTAAATGAATATTGAGAGAAAGATCTTAATCAAACAAATAAGACTTGGGAGGATGGAGAAGTTCTAGTCCTAGAAAGCATCAGGAGTATGGTAAGACGGCAGGGACTCATTCGGGCTGCTCAGGTATCCACAGGCACTGTAGAATGGCAGATGCAAAGGAACAAGCAGGAGCATCACAAGAGGTAAGGCCCAAAGGTGGGAAGGTGGGAAAACCCTTGTATTTTCATAGGGTGGAAGACACATTCGCTCCATTCCCAGGAAAGAACACCATTAGATAAAATTCGTTTGGTCCTTTTACCAATTCCCCTTTATTCCTACTATTTGTTCCTCTGCATGGGAAGAGAGACTCACCTGATTGGTGAGTTGAGTTGAAGATGTCAGCTCGTGCCCTCTTGTTCCCTCTTTTCTCTTGTCCTCAAGCAGAAAATAATCTCTTCCTGCTCATGTTTCCATGTGTAATTATCTCAATGAGTTGTCGCAGAAGCCAGGGTCCTCTGCTGGCTGAACACAACTCTCCTAACAATAAGAAGTCCCAAAGTCTATTGACAGAAAAGTAGAGAAAATCTCCATTTGGCTCAAATATAAGTCCCATGATCTAGTGTATGGTCATTATTAAAGCTGATATTTTGTCTTCAATCTGACTTTATTTGCCAACTTAGTTCTGAACCTGTAGAAGACACATAAGGTGAGTAGCACCCATAAACTCCTAGATATTTCAGGACTAATGGGGGCATTTCAACCATGATCAGAACATAATCATTTTGGATTTGGATAGCAGGGTTTATGTGGACTGAACGGAATAAAACTAAAGATAAAGAGAAGAAATGTGTGGCCACTGATAGAGTCCAGGATGGAAAAGATGAAGGCTTGAGCTAAGGTGGTACTGATGAAGAGGAGGAGATAAATTTTGCCAGAGTCAAAATCTGCAGAGCTTGCTGACTGATTACATGTGGGTGTGAGAGTGGAGCCAGAATCCAGGCAGATACCTAGGTTCCTGGACCTTGTTTTTACTGAGTTACAAATCTGCTTTAATTTTATTTAAGGCAGCCTGCTCTGCTTCGCTGGATTGAAATCTTCTTTTTTTCCCCCTCATAATCCTTTATCCCCAAGATTCCTCTTAGAAGCTATCCCATACTTCCTGTGACCAAGCTAATCGCAGTCTCATTATATAAATTTTGCAGGGTTCTTCCAGAATGGTTGCTTCCTCATATTTTGTCTCAGCTTTAGACACCTTTCTTCTTTCGTCTCTCTTTAATCATCTCACTCAAAGTTAGCATTGTCATTTCCTGAATGCCATAGTGGCAGATTTATCTGTGTCTCACAGGAAACTTACACATCTCATGACAAGAAACCACCACCGTTGACCCATCCAGGAAGACTAGTCATAAGAAGGTATATGGCAAAGCTATAATGGCCCAGTGGTTAAGAAATCCAGAGCTGAGACAAGGATAAGGCAAAGGGTGGGATCAGTTCTAGAGCTGCCTTCTAACAATTTCCATGTCTGTGCATAACTAAAATTAGAATTTCCTTCCAGTGTTTCTCAATTAATTAATTTTTTTTTTACTTTTATGTGGCATCAGATTCATAAGAAACTATAAAGAAAAAATGTTTTAAGATATAATTGTGGGATTGGTGGACACAATATTGGGAGAATGAAAAAGGTGTTGGTTGCAAGGGAAAGATTATTATGGACTAATAGACCTCCACAAATACAGAGAAAATTAAGGGTCATCAATATTATCAGAAAGTCTCTGACTCCAGCCAATTGGATCATCAATTACTTATAATGGAAGACATGATCCAAGATGGCAAACTAAGCACTGGTATTCAAATCTTCTTACTTTCAAAGTCTCCTTAGATGATGAAAAAATTTAAAATCAAAATAAAATCATACCACTACTGGGAAAACAAGAAGTGGTGAATACTAGTTCTGGCAGGTTGGAGTAGACTAAAGCACCTGAAAATTCTCCCACTTTAAATTCTCCCATTTAAATGCTTATAAGTGATTAATATATATTACATAATTTTTAAATACATAACTATATATGTAAGAAAGAAGAGAAATTCCCCCATTGCAGATAAAAGAGGAAGTGAAAGCAAAGTGTTATAACATGTAAATTGGCATTACTGTTCCCCTGGGAGGAATAAGGGGGAAATTAAACACTAGATACTTTTTTCTTTTGAGACAGAGTCTCGCTCTGTCACCCAGGATAGAGTGCAGTGGCACAATCTCAGCTCGCTGCAACCTCTGCCTCCTGGGTTGAAGCAATTCTCCTGCCTCAGCCTCCTGAGTAGCTGGGATTACAGGCAACAGCCACCACGCCCGGCTAATTTTTGTATTTTAGTAGAGACAGTGTTTCATCATGTTGGCCAGGCTGGTCTCGAACTCCTGACCTCAAGTGATCCACCTGCCTCGGCCTTCCAAAGTGCTGGGATTACAGGTGTGAGTCATCATGCCCAACCAACACTAGATACTTTTTATGAGCTTAGTGTTTAAAGTCCATGTGGAACTAGGAAACAAAACTTTAAGCCTACAAAAGGCAGAAATGTGAAACTAAAGCACCAGCATAAGGTGTGGACCCTCAAAATATTTCCTTTTAATAAATGAGTGGCGGGTGGGAGAAAACAAATCCAACCATCAGACAGACAGATGATAAGCAAGTTTGTCTTTGTATGAGTTCCAGGAAAATCAGAAAATTTCCCCTGAAATAACAAAACCCCAGGACCAAGCCACATTAATATGTGTGCTCCAGGAAAGCCCAAATAAGGAATTACCATAAAAATTGTTCCTGAGCCAGTGAAACAAATGCAAAATGGATTTTGAAGGACACAGCAAAAGCCCAGGCCACAGTGACATCAGCAAGATGGCTAACTAGAAGATATTAACCTTCATCCTCCCACTCACACAAAAAAAGATAGTTATCTATGAATGATAATAGCCTTGGGAGGGCTCTAGGGTCTATTTGCAGCAACACATTAGGGAAAAAAATGAAGAGTGACTACACAGAAATAATTTCTGGGGAGACTTGTGTATCTGAGACATCTGGAGATGGCCTGAAACAAAGAAGGCGGCCAGGGGCTATTTAGATCAGCCATGCAGCAGGTGCCATTCACAATCCCCAGTGGCCTGCTCTGAAGGGAACATGGGCATCATTCACCACTACTGCAACCCACAGCCATCCCTGCTGCAGACTCCAAAAGAAGAGGTGCTGCTGCGTGCCACCTTGTAGACCATTATTAATGCAGCAATGAGGATGCCTGTGTCCTGAGCACACCATGCCAAACTCAAGCCGTGGTTCCTCCACATGTGACCATGCTTCAGACCCCAACTCTGTGCCTGTTTTCCATGGATGCTATATGTCAAACACTGGTGCCACTACCACTGCAAGCATGCCCTCAAGCTGAACCTGTCATAAAAAGAGATCGTCTTGGCCATGACTTCCCCAGTGGAAGAAAAAGAGATTGGAAGAATCATGATGGCCTTCACCACTGAAGATCCTAACAGCTCTCACTATTGCTGAGGACATCCACAGCCTCGGCCACTGAGAACACCTGTAATCTTTGTCAATACCAATCTCAGCTGACAGAGCTGCCGGGAGACTAAAGCTCTGCATCCTCACTGGTACTAGAATTGCTGCACTCCTTCACTCTTGGCTGGTACCTTTAGTTCCATGTAAAGGCCAAGATTTTTCCCTGCTAAAATCAGTCTATAAAGTCTAGAAGAGACAACTGCTCCATCAATGTGTGCAGACATCAAAGAAAAGCAACAAGAAAAAACGAGGAAACAAAATGCCACTAAAAATTGCATGCATGCCTGTAATCCCAGCTACTCAGGAGGCTGAGGCTGGAGAATCACTTGAACCCAGGTGGCAGAGGTTGCAGTGAGCCGAGATTCCACCTTTGCACTCCAGCCTGGGCAATGGAATGATATTCTGTCTCAAGAAAAAAATGATTTTTCAGTAACTGACACCAAAGAAATCGAATTCTAAATTTTCCTGACAAATAACTCAAAATAATTGTTTGGAGGAAATTCAGTAAACTACAAGGGAACACCCAAACAATTTAACAAAATTAGGAAAATCAGATATGAACAAAATGGAAAATTTAGCAGAGAGATTAAAATTATTTTTAAAAAGATAAATTCTAAAGATGAAGAATATGATGAATAAAATGAAAAGGGGCAATAGAAACATCAGTAGCAGAATTGAGAAGCAGAAGAATTTGTGAATTTGAAGACAGGTGATTTAAAAATATCCAGGCAGAGGATAAGGAAGAATGAAAGAAAATGAGGAAAATTTCCCATGGAATTTGTGGAGCAGCATTGAGGGAGCTAACATTTGCATTGTAGGAATTTAATAAAGAGAAGATATCAAGAAAAGGACCAAAAGTTTATTTGATGAAATAACGTCTGGAAACTTTCCAAATCTAGGAAAAGATATAGACATACAGATGCAGAAAGCTCAAATATCTCCAATAATATTCAATCCAAAGAAAGCTACACCAAGACATTTTATGTCAAACTGTTAATAATCAAAGACAAAAGAATCTGAAAGCAGCAGGAGAAAAGAAGGTCCTATTATAAGGGGATCCCTAAAAGGCAATTGGTGGATTTCTCAGCAGTAACTCTGCAGGCCAGGAGACAGTGGGTTGTTATTTTCAAAGTGCTGAAAGAAAAAAAAAAAATGTCCAAGGGAGGTCAAGGCTGGAGGACTGCCTGAGGTCAGAAGTTCAAGACCAGCCTGACCAACATGGTGAAACCTCATCTCTACTAAAAATTCAAAAACTAGCTGAGTGTGGTGGTGATGCCTGTAATCCCAGCTACTCAGGAGGCTGAGGCAGGAGAATCACTTGAACCCAGGAGGTGAAGGTTGCAATGAGCCAAGATTGTGCCACTGCACTCCAGCATGGATGACAAGAACAAAAAGGAAAAATATCCAACCAAAAATACTTTATACAGAAAAGCTGTCCATTAGAAATGAAAGAAATACTTTCCCAGATGTGCAAAAGCTGAGAGAGTTTATCATCACTACATCTACCTTATAAAAATATGTTTAGCGGAGTTCTTCAGCCTGAAAGAAGGGACACTAATTGATAATACGAAAATATGTAAAGTAGAAAACTCACTGGTGTGTATTACTACATAGTCAATTTCAGAATATTCTAGTCCTGTAATGGTGGTGTGGAAATCATTTATATCTCTAGTATAAAGTTAAAATGCAGAAATAATAAAAATAATTATAGCTACAACAATTTGTTAATGGATACACAACATAAAACGATGTAAATTGTGACATCAAAAACATAAAATGTGTGGGGAGGTAAAAAGTATAAAGTTTTTGTATGCAATCCAAATGAAGTTGTTATCAGCTTTAATTGCTATAACTACAAGGTGTTTTACATAAGTGTCATGGTAACCACAAAGCAAAAACCTATAATTGATATATGAAAGATAAAGAGAGAAATCAAAGCATACCACATACCACTATAGAAAATTATCAAATCACAAGAGAAGACAGGTGGAGAGGAAGAAAAGAACAAAGGATCTATAAAACAATCAGAAAACAATTTAACAAAAGACAGTAGTAAGTCTTTACCTATCAATAACCTTGAACTTGAATTATTAAACTATCCAATCAAAAGATATAAAATTGCAGAATAGTTTTATTTTTTTAATGGAGTCTTGCTCTGTCACCCAAGCTGCAGTGCAGTGGTGCAATCTCAGCTCACTATGACCTCTGCCTCCTGGGTTCAAGCAACTCTCCTCCCTTAGCCTCCTGAGTCACACACTGCCACACCCAGCTAATTTTTGTATTTTTAGTAGAGACGGAGTTTCACCATGTTGGCCAAGCTGGTCTTGAACTCCTGACCTCAAATGATCCACCTACTTCGGCCTCCTGAAGTGCTGAGATTACAGGTGTGAGCCACTGCGC
>CAUYLG010024089.1:0-31867 GCA_963573385.1 Cacajao melanocephalus
GTGTGTTATTTTGTCACATTGTACTAAATGATCAAGACTATGTAGACTAGAGCATTCCTCCCCTCTAAGAGCACACTGGATGTGGTACAGTCATAGTCCATCATTTCCTGTTTCCTTCATATTTCAGGTCAAATGAATGTACTTCCTTAAGCATTTAAGAATAAAATATAATCACCTATAATCACAATAATACTTTCCACATGCACTGTATTACATTGGAGTATACATTTCAGTTAATATGTGATAAGGAGCTGAAGAAAGGTTGTATATGATTCATGGGAAAAAATTTAGGCACCAGTGTCTAAGACAATGCCTGATCCTTGGTGGGCAACCAATTAAGTATTTGTTGAATGAGTGAATACAAGGTACTTCCTGAAAACAGAAAGACACTGAAGGAATCCTGCCCTTTAGAAGCTAATTGTGGGGCGTTTCTTACTACTGTGACTCTAAGGAGGGTTATATCAACATTTAAACATCTCTGGGTTCCAAGAGGCTTCTAATAAACAATGTTATTTAGCTAAGGGGGTGTTAATTAATTATTTTTGGGTGAGTATTAATAGTGAAGTTTTAAATTAATTTTGAATGTAGCTATTTAGTGACATTAAACAGGGAGGGGGAAAAATCCTGTCTGTGATTGACGTTTATTGTATTTCTTAAAAAGGTTTTTTAAAAGTAATAAAACATTTCCCCTTGCTGTTATCATTTGTCTGTAAATATTGATTTAATATGGTTTGAACATAAGCAATGCCTTCCCAGGACTATAATACAAGTTTGAATCACTAGAAGCAAACTGAGTGCAAGATGCCACTTGACTATATAATCAGTCCTGACTACTTGATTTCCTTTTTTTTCACGAGTTTATGTTGTCTGTCAAAATAGACCACAAATGTGTGTGTGTGTGTGTGTGTGTGTATATATATGTATTTTTTTTTCCCTGAGACAGAGTCTCCCTCTGTTGCCCAGGCTGGAGTGCAGTGGCGCCACCTCGGCTCACTGCAACCTCCACCTCCTGGATTCAAGCAATTCTCCTTCTCAGCCTCTTGAGTAGCTGGGATTACAGGCATCTGCTACCAAGCCCGACTAATTTTTTTTGTATTTTTATTAGAGATGGGGTTTCACCATCTTGGCCAGGCTGGTCTGGAACTCCTGACCTTGTGATCCACCCACCTCAGCCTCCCAAAGAGCTGGGATTATAGGCATGAGCCACCACACCCAGCCACAAATTTATACTTTTAAAAAGTGCCTACCATCATCAAAATTAAACTGTGCATAAACATTATTTATTGTGGGCCCACTATGCATTAGATTCTGTGGCCTTGACTTACATTATTTTATGTAATTTTCATAACAACCTTGTGAGTTAAAATCCATATCCCTAGTATAAAGCTGAGTTAACTGAAGCCACAGAGTTATAAAATATACCCTTTGGTTATCTTCCAAGTAGTTGCCAAGCCCAGATTAAGTCTATCAATCAATTGCCAAGACACCTCTTCCCCTAACACTAGTGCAACCTTGCCAGGAAGTGGCAATACTTTCTTCTTTTCTTCTTCAATGTCAGTTTCCCCATCAATATTAAAAAATAGCTAAAAAACAAAACAACAACAAAAAACAAAACAACAACTAGTTGGTTAGTATCTGTAATTTTACCTTAACAATAAACGATACTTATGTAACTTTTACAGAAAGCTACATTATTTGATTATAACTCTGTAATGAAAACACATTTATTTAGTACTACAACCTTGAAATATGCAGTAATTATTATACTCAGTTCAGGCTATTAAGAAGTTAGACATATTCTTAAAGAAAAGGGCATGACTGAACATTAGGGATGTAAGAAAACAATGATCTTTAAGTTTTTTTTTTCATATTCTTTTCTATGCCAAAACATAATGGCTTATACTTATGTAGTGTAAAGGATATCTGAAGACTTAAAAAGGCTCTGCAGACATTTAATTCTATTAACCTTAAAGTTAATTTGACATTTATCTGGTATGGTGCTTTTATTCTGCAATTGAAATGAAATTTCATAATATAAATGACATACATTTCTATGCATAAGGGTTAGAAAAAATTATACTGGAATTTACCTAACGGCTTTTTGACTAGATTTATCTAGTCATACACTCTCTCAGGAAGAAGGAAGAAAGGAATGAAGGGAAGGAGGGAGGGAGGAAGAAAGGGAGTAAAGAAACAATGGGAAAAAAAGAAAGAAAAACAGAGAAGAAAGACAAGTGATTTGAAAGTGATAGAAGCTTTTGAAAACATTTTGTATAAATGATGATACAGACACTTTTTTACGTTTAGCTGAATTGTGCAGACAGAAGTTTTTGCCATTTAAAAACGCTTAGGGAAAAAAATTCAAGTAAAAATATTTTGTGAAGAAAAAATGATTTTTAAAATAAAGTGTACTTGGCATTCTGTAGCCCATACTGTCATCTTTTTATTTAGATCCATGTACATTAACTGGCATTTTAGTTTGAAACATGAATTTTCTCCTGTTGGCTGAGTCATAGATTAGGCTCTAGCGGGATCCCTATTTAAATTCCGGTGTGTACTGAATAGAACTGTATAGAGTTTAGCTAGTTTGAAAAATCAGGAGTGAGGCCCATTTGACATTTTATGCATATCTTTTCTTTATTTCATTCTTCCTCCCCAACTGTATCCCTCTCCCAATGCATTGACATTAGCGTGGGGCGTGATTCCCATTCACTTGCTTTGCTTCTTAAGAGCTGCCTTCCCTTCCAGTCTTGGGCAGCTCCACCCCTTCTCACAGACCAAAGTAAATCTGCACAATAATGAGCCATATAAGGGAGGAATGACATCATCAGTTAGTGGTCCCAAGCTGTTTTGCACAACATTCACCTTTCATTGTTCTGATGACAGGGCTGGAATGTGACGGTTAATTCCCTGTGGAGTAGGGGGCTGAGCAAGGCCTGCTGCTGTTGAACAAACTTCAGTACCCCCTTATAAAAAAACAAAAACAAAAACAAAGCTACTATGCTTCCTAGTATTAAGGTAAGGAAGTCAAGATCTGTTTTGATTTAAGCAATGTTAGTTACTCTTGTCCATGCGCATTTCATTTGTTAATAGGCTTACTTGGCAGTAAACTCATTTCTAAGTGTTGTTGCAAAGAGCATCTTGGAAGCTGGGTTTGGACATTTGTAGAGGGCCCGTAAGAACTCGACAACCTTTCAGTTTGCAGCTACAGGTTTTACTGAGTGTGGATGGTGACAACTCTTGAAAATTACCAGTTTTTTGTGACTTTCCTTGATGCCTCAGAATCCTTGATTGGAATTGGCCAAGATGCACCTTATTGTGGTATGAAGAGTACTCCTGGTTTTCTATGGTGGGGAAAGTAATCTCATCCCACAGAAACCTTGAGGAGTTTGTACCAGAACTGAAAACTCTCTTGTCTTACTACCATCAGTCCTACTAATGTGTTCTGAACGCTTTTAACAGGCAGCCTTTCTATATACTGTAAAAGTATCTTCTAATGTATGATTTCTTGATGAGCAAGCAACTAATTTCAAGTAAAATATTCTTTCTAAAGGTTTGTTGTTATTGTTGTTGTGTGGATTTTCTGCAGCTCCCTCTTTGCATGTGTGGAAAAGGCTTGTAAAAGTTGGCAATGAATTCGAATGCATAGCGATCCAGAGAAAGCCGTGTTTGTTCTGAAACACTCAGTGTGGCAGTGATAAGAAGAATAATAAAGTAAATAGGAGGTTTGATTTCAAAGTGGGAATGAGATTAAAGTTTGGATTATGTTAAACAATTATGTAAAAAGTTGAACTTTAGTAATTTTTCAAAATGCCAAAAAACATTGTCTAAGTCCAGCAGAGCATATAAAAATAAATAGCTTGATTTAGTGCTCAGTAGGGCTGAAAGATCTGTTGAGTCTTTCACAAAAGAACTTCATTTGGCCAAAACTAAATTTTTGTAGTGTGATTTTAGATTCACATGACCTGTTATATACAAATTTGAAATAGGGGCAGATGGTATGGTTTTAATTTGTGTGGATTTAATTTGTGTACCATTGGTTGTTAATACTGTTTTGTCTCTGTGTTTAAAGTGATGAATATCTTGATTTCAACTATGATTAAAATCTTGGGTTCATTGATGTTCCTGCATTCTTAATTTCATGTGGCTGGATGAACTTCTGTTTACTTGTAAAATTAAGTATCCTTTCCACAAGAGAAGGATGCTCACATTTATTTTTTTTTCTAGATTAACAATAGTCAAGATCAATACAAAATTAAGTCTGGGGTTTTGGAGTTTGGTTTATTGTTTCTCCATTTTATTTTTTGAATTAGCTTTCAAGTTGTTCCAAAACTGGGTGAGATAATTATTAAATAAATGTTAACATAATAATTTTTTTTAATTTAGCAAAATTTTACATAACCTTACATTTCAAACTTTTAAAAAGACCTTTAAATGTCATGGCAATAAGTTCAACTGCCATTTTAAAAAGGGAGAGGTTTAGTTTTCTGAGTAAATAAATGAAAATACACCAATAAGTGATTTATATACTTAAATTTATACATAACCTAAGTTATGTCTATGTTATTTTAAACAAATCCTATTTGTGAAAATGGATTTTCCCAAGAGACAAATTAGATTAATAATGTCTTAATTAAAAGCTTTACAATAAAATGTTTTTATGTTGTGAGCTTCCATACGGTATAGGCTTAAAACCATGACTTTTGCCCAGCACTGTATAAATGTGTGTGTGGAGTAAAATGAGGTGTATGGTACCTTTATGGATTGTCTTCAGCTTGTTTGACTAGTCTCAGAAAACCTCATTCATGCTGCCAGCTTCTCCCATTATGTTCTGTGTGACCACAGTGCATCCCACGGGGGAAAGGCTCCTCACACTGTAGGAGGTATATGTGTGGGAGGAGACCCTCACACATGGGAGAGCCTCATGGGCTAAGGTTGGGGCGGTTACATAAAGGGTTATAGTGGATGTGGAGGGACTGTGAATTCAGGGACTGAAAAGCCTACCTGCTTCTAATATCCTCCCTGCTCTCTGGCTTCCTCAAGATAATCCCTCCATTTAACTTATTTTCTGAGGGAGAGAATTTCCTATGGCAATACATGTTTCCTAAATACAGCATCCCATAATTAGGTGTGATGAACGTGGAACATATTCTTTAAAAATGGGATACGAAGTCCTCTTGGAGTTGGGGAGAGAAGGTGAAGGGGCCACCTGGAAGGGAGAGCCCAAGGTCACTCATTAAGTGACAAACTTGTATGGTTCATGGCTTTTTCTGTTCCTAGTGAAAATTGTTAGGTAAATTCATTCACCTGGCTGATTCTTTATACACATTATCAAAAAGAATAGTACCTGCTTTTTCTTGTTTTAAAAATATTTCATCTAACCAATCTAGTGGGTATTTGAAAAGTACTTTGAACAACATAGAGAATAGGAAAACACAACAAAAGGCATATTGCCTCAACCTTCAGGTTTCTATTCTTATGTCCTCTCTTATGTCCCCCAAAGAGGACATAAGAACAAAAACCTGAAGGTTGGGAAAGACAAGCCCATGAGACTAATGTGAACTGCTGTCTTGGTTCATTCAGGCTGCTATAACAAAGTACCATAGACTGGGTGGCTGATAACAAAATTTTTTTTCTCACAGTTCTGGAGGCTGAGAGTTCGAGATCAGGGTGCCAGCACAGTCAGGTTCTGGTAAGGGTCCTCTTCCTCGTTTCAGACTTCTGTCTTTTCCTTATATCTTCATGTGTGAGAGCTCTCTGAGATCCCTTTTCTAAGGGCAGTAATCCCATTCATGAGGGCTCTACCCTTCTGACCGAATCACTCCTCAAATGCTACACCTCCTAATACCATCACTTTGAGGGTTAGGGTTTTAATATACAATTTTGGAATTTGAGAAGATATAAACATTCAATTCATTGCAGTCATTTGCAGTTGTACAGGTTGTAGTTTACAAAGGTCCCTGACCAGTGAAGGAATGGGAGCTGAAATAGAGTCGCAGCATGGAACTGATTCCAGAGAGACCAAGGAGATCTTTCCATTTCTGACAGATGTACCGTATGGGTTATTCCCCTGAGAGCAGGAGAAGGGTATTGGGAAGGCCGACAATGGCAAAAGCCCTGAACAACTACTTCTTCCATCCATGTCCCCATCCTTGGGTGTCCCTGAGTAGTCTATGTCTAAAGCATAAATGGCATTTAAAATAGCCTTGCCACATCCCCTAATACACTGACAATGGGGAGGAGACAGTCTGCCCATCTTTGTTGAATTATTTAGTCAATTAATGAATCATGGTTATATTTCTATATGAGACAGGGAGCTTCATACTAGAGTGTGTGATCAGAGAGTTCCCTCTCAGTGATTCTCAAATATGGGACAAACAACTAACAATTCCTTAGACTAATTTTTATTATGACTAAGTGGTATTTACTAGTTATATATTAAGCAATTTATTTTACAATGCATATGTAGCATTTATAAATTTAAATTAGCATGTTACCAGATTTTCTTGAAGACTAAATCAGTATTTTACAACAGAGTCTCGATGCCACCCAGATTGCAAATACCTACTGAGTTTCTGCTTACCTGGTAGTAGGAAATGTAATCATCTCCGAGACATATAATTTGTTGTTAGTCATGAACTTCTCCTGTTTTCAGTTGTTGCCATCTATGCATTTTAAAGGTAAATTACTATGGATTAAACTTCACAATCAGTTTAGTTTGTTGTGGGTTGTTGGGTTAACCTAAGACAGTCCATAATGCAGATCCTTAGTTTATAATTTTGAGCAACTAGTTCCAAGGCCCATCATCAACATGCCTATTCTAGAGCAGAATTATTCATAACCCCCTCCAAAATCTGATAATAAAACTTCATTTATGATAATTTACCTGAGTGTTGTATGTATGCTATTTAAATTACTTGAATTATACTAGCAAGTAAATATAATTAAATTACTGATTTTTAAAAAATTTATAGGATATATAATAGTTTTATAGCTTAAAATCATAAATATAACTATAGGATCTTCTCTTATGAAGCAAAAGCAGTTCAGAAAAGCTGCTAGCAACAGGTTTGCTGATGTTTTCTCTTCTCTTTCAATTTTTTATCACCAAGTTCTTTTTTAGAGTGGGACTATGTGAAATAGGCCTTCTGTCCCACTACAGTTGGCTAGGGTCAAAAAGTTTGAGATCATATGCTCCAAAACATTGCTGGTCTTTATAAGACAAGAAGAGAACAAAGTGTATGAGGGCTTTTGTAAACTCATCTTTACTACTAAGAAATACAAAGCAGAAACAAAGCTCAAAAGCTTTTGTCTTATAGGGAAGGATTCACCATTTCTCTCTTTATAAAAAATGATTCTCTAGCGCTCAGAAATTAGAGCTGGAATCAGGGTGAGGAAAGTGAGGCTCTCTTACCTTGGGTGCAAAATTTAAGGGGATGCCAAAAAACCCAGTAATCAAGATATACTATATTTTAATGCACTATTTTAAAAGTTTCAAAATTAGTGCAAAATCCATGATGAAGAAAACATCAAAATTTCAAATGAAGACAGGCTCTGACTCTGCAGTTGTACAAACCAACCCTCATCCACTTCTCTCTCATCCCAGGCCTGCACAGTATATTAGGGGCATTAGATTAATTCGGGGTAACTATAATAATAATCACCATCTTGTGGAACTGAGGTAATTTATTCAGAAGTAACATTCTATAATTGGATCATTTGTAACACAAGGAATATGCTTGAGGTCATGGATACCTAATGTATCCTGATGTGATTACTACACATTGTATGACTGTATCAGAATATCCCATATACCTCCTAAGTATAAATACCTACTATGTACCCACAAAAATTAAAGTTAAGAATTAAAAAAATTAAAAAGTAATGCTCTGAGTTATTTGGTAAAACCATGCCCTATTATGTTAACAAGGTGCTTAGCTCTGTACTATACTCTAGTTGGGAAAAAATGCATTGTGACTAAAGACTTCAAACTACATGCAAGCTTGACTCTTTTGAGGTTCATTCATCTCTAATTACTATCATGCCCTTACGAGTTTTAACCTGCCCTCTGTCTTGGAAGACAGAGAAGCATACACCAGGGGAGAGCTGAAGAAAAGCAAAAATAGTGTTCTGAGAAGGAAATTAACATGGTCTGGCTAAGAAACAAGCTTAGGATGACTTTTAGGTGACATTCGTGTTGCAAAACGGGGTCTGATGGATTAAGATGGGGACAAGTGACAATGTCTTAAGGAATCAAAGAGACAACTGATACTCTGGAGCTAATGCTGATTAATTTGGAAATGTGATTGAAAAGTGGGAGTGTCAAGAATGTTGGGCAAAAGGACCCTGAAATCTTACACTACTTTCTTTCCAAGGAAGAGAAATAAGAATTAATATAGGCAGATGTGCCCTTAAATATTTAGGAGCATGGATTCCAAGGATGGTGGTTATCACAAGAATCAATAATCAGGATAAGCTTTAAAAAAATTCTCACTTCCCATTTCCTTCTCCCTGCCTGTCCTTAGACAATAAGAACAAAGATAAATTAACAAGTATCTGTGGAATACGACAGAGTGAGAAAACTTTCTCTAGCATAAGTTTGACTAAGTATCAAATGGATTCCAGTAAGGAAGGAAAGTAAAAGTCTCTAACAAACTAAATTATATAAACATGGAAAGGAATAAGAGAATCACCCATATTCACAGACAAATGTGAAAGTTTCATGGCACTGTAAGGAAAGTAAAAATACAAACAAAGACTGAAGGAGGTGAGACTGGAGGTGAGACAGGGGAGCTAAAGATTACAAAGGAGATTTTTAAAAAAACGTTATCAGCTGTGAGTGGTGGCTCATGCCTGTAATCCCAGCACTTTGGGAGGCTGAGGCGGGTGGGTCACTTGAGGCCGGGGTTCGAGAGCAGCCTGGCATAGGTGTGAACCTCATCTCTACTAAAAATACAAAAATTAGCTGGGCATGGTGATGTAATCCCAGCTACTCAGGAAGCTGAGGCAGAAGACTCACTTAAACCCGGGAGACTAAGGTTGCACTGAGCCAAGAGATCACGTCACTGCACTCCAGCCTGGGTGACAGAGTGAGACTCCATCTGAAAACAAACAAACAAACAAGCAAAAATATTGTTACAGAAAATTTCAAACATCTACAAAAGTGAAGAGAATAGTATAATGAACACCCATGTACCCATCACTAATCTTCGACAATTAATTAACTTATGACCAGTCTGGTTTCCTCTATTTTTCACTCCCCTGAATTATTTTGATACAAATTTCGGATATATAATTTCAAATATTTCAATATGTACTTCTAAAAAATAAGGACTCTTAAAAAATAAAGGACTCTTGCCATAATCCATTATCTAACCTAAAATTTAATAATTATTTCTCAATAATATAATTTTTCAAATTATCTCATTTTAAAAAGTAGTTTGAATAAGAATCCAAAAGGTTACAATTGGTTGATATGTCTTCTAAATTTTTAAAAAATCCATAGGGTCTCCTTTCTGCTCCCATTTAATCTTGCAATTTATTGATTGAAGAAACTAGTTTGTTTATCCTATTTAGTTGCCCACATTTTGGATTTATCTGATTGCATTATCATGAGGTCATTTAGCAGTTTCTTGGTCCTATCTTTCCTTTAAACTAGGAATTAGTAGTTATAGGAGCTTGATTTGATTCAGGTTCAGGTTTTTTTGTTGAAAGAATCTTTCACGGGTAGAGGTTTGTATACAATGTCTGGCTGTCTCTCTTTTTGAGAAACACTGATGAGCATTACCTACATCCATTATTTCAAAATGGTGGTACTCTATCGTTACCTTTATTTATCAAAAATGGCATGTTTTCAATTTTTAATTTATTAATAAAGAATAAGGAAAAACAAGCTGGGCGAGGTAGCTCACGCCTATAATCTCAGCACTTTGGGAGGCCGAGGCAGGTGGATCACCTGAGGTCAGGATTTCGAGACCAGCCTGATCAACATGGTGAAATACCATCTCTAAAAAATAAATAAATAAATAAATAAATAAGAAAAAGGATAAGGAAAAACAAAGAGTTTTAAATTTAGAAGAAAAGTGTTAATATATATCTCTTAATATTTATATAGGAAAAACTGGTTTCTTACATATATATGAGGGAGATCTGGAGAGTGTTTTGAAAGGCTCTGTGCATTGACTTGTCTTTTTAATTATATATATATATATATAAAACATATATGTAAAATAGATAATTTATATATATATTCACATACACACACACAAAAACCTTAAAATACTGATCCTGCCCTATCTGTTTCCTGTGTTCAGTTTCCTGTTTCACCTTCCTTTTATAAGCATAGTGACATGTCTGATTTACCCTCTTTTAGGATCATTCCAGCTTCTGGGAAGAGAACTAACTGTGGGTGGAAAAGAGTGGAAGCTGGGAGTCAGATTAGGTAGCTCTTGCAATAACCCAGATGGTGGCTTGGGCCAACGGAATAGCAATGGAGGAAGTGAGAAGTAATTGAATTCAGAATATATTTTGAAAGTAGAATTGACAAGATTTGCTGAAGAATTGAATGTACAAATGTGACTCAAGAATGACTCTAAATTTCAGTCCTAAGCATCTGAAAGAAGGGGTTGTAGGGGACTGATTTGAGGAAGATGTGGTTAGAACAGGTTCATGGGGAAGACTGGAAGCTCAGAAGAGGTAAAGAATGAACAGCTCAGTGGGCTCATAGCTAACTGAATGACAGTGTCCACGCTACTGAATGGATTGATGTCAGCAGGAGGGAGATCTGGAGTGCTTTGAAAGGCTCTGTGCATTGACCTGTCTATTAATTAATAATTGGGGTCATCTTGCTATTGACACAATGCTAGGTATAAGCTGATATTCTGGGTGACAAAATAGAGTCCAAGGGGCATCTTGACAATTCTAAGATGATAAACTGAATCAAGCAAGATGAAGTTAACCTAAACAGAGTCTTATAAACTTGAGCTGTCAAGGCAATATCCATTTGAGCAACAGCATTGTTATTAAAGCACAGTGTTTGTGCAAACAGATCTGTTTCAAAATCCCAACCTGCCTCCTTTTAGTCATGTTCTCTTAAGTTAAATAATAATTTACCTTTTGTATAAAATAGTACAGTATTTCCTTGCTCAAAGGGAATGAAAATTAAATGAAATTATAAAGCTCTCACATTACCTAGGAGACCTTTGTTTTATTTAATGTGTTTTTTAAATTAAGTATTAGCAAATATTGGAGTTGGGTAGGCTTTATTTAAACTTTATTTTGTTTCAATAGTTTTTGGGGAACAGATGGTTTTTGGTTCAGGGATAAGTTCTTTAGTGGTGATTTTTCAGATTTTATTGCACTCATCACCCAAGCAGTGTACACTGAACGCAATGTGTAGTCTTTTATCTTTCTCCCCGCTACTCCATTTCCCTGAGTCCCCAAAGAAAACTATATCATTCTTATGTCTTTGCATCCTCATAGTTTAGCTCTCACTTATAAGTGAGAACATATAATATTTGTTTTTCTATTCCTGAGTTACTTGACTGAGAATAATGGTCTCTAACTCCATCCAGGTTGCTTTGAATGCCATTATTTTGTTCCTTTTTCTGGCGGCATAGTATTTCATGATGTGTGTGTGAGGTGTATATATATATACACGTATATATGTGTGTGTGAGGTGTATATATATATATATATATATATATATATACACGTATATATATGTGTGCACACACGTATATATATATACCATTTTTTCTTTATTCAATCATTGGTTGATGGGCATTTAGGCTGGTTTCGTATCTTTGCAGTTGCAAGTTACACTGCTAAAAACGTGCGTGTGCGAGTGTCTTTTTCATATAAGGTAGATACCCAATACTGGAATTGCTGGATCAAATGGTAGTTCTACTTTTAGTTCTTTAAGGAATCTTCATACTGTTTTTCATAGTGGTTGTACTAGTTTACATTCCCACCAGCAGTGTAAAAAAGTGTTTACACATGGATGTGTTTCCTTTTCACCACATCTATGCCAACATCTATATTTTTTTATTTTTTAATTGTGGTAATTCTTGCAGGAGTAAGATGGTATCTCATTTAGTTTTGATTTGCATTTTCCTGATAATTAGTGATGTTGAACATTTTTTCCATACATTTGTTGGCTATTTGTATATCTTCTTTTGAGAATTGTCTATACATGTCCTTTGCCCACTTTTTGATGGGATTATTTGTTTTTTCTTGCAGATTTAAGTTTCTTATAAATTTTGGATATTAGTCCTTTGTCAGATGCATAGTTTGCAAATTTTTTCTCTCACTTTGTGGACTGTTTACTCTGCTATTTCCTTGTTTGTTTTTTGTTTTTTGTTTTTTTGAGATAGAGTCTTGCTCTGTCACCCAGGCTGGAGTGCAGTGGCACAATCTTGGCTCACTGCAACCTCTGCCTCTTGGGTTCAAGAAATTCTCTTGCCTCAGCCTCCCTAGTAGCTGGGACTACAGGTGTGCACCACCAGTCCCAGCTAATTTTTATATTTTTAGTAAAGACAGGGTTTCACCATGTTGCCTAGACTGGTCTTAGACTCCAGACTTCAGGTGATTCACCTGCCTTGGCCTCAGCCTCCCAAAGTGCTGGGATTACAGGCGTGAGCCACCACAAACAGTCTGATTATTTCTTTTGCTGTGCAGAAGCGTTTTAGTTTAGTTGGGTTCCATCTATTTATTTTTGTTTTTGTTGCATTTGCTTTTGGGTTCTTGGTCATAAACTCTTTGCCTAAGCCAATGTCTAGAAGAGTTTTTCCGATGTTGTCTTCTAGAGTTTTTTTATGGTTTCAGGTCTTAAATTTAAGTGTTTGATCCATCTTGAGTTGATTTTGGTATAAGGTGAGATGAGGATCCAATTTCATTCTTCTACATGTGGCCAATTATCCCAACACCGTTTGTTGAATAGGGTGTCTTTCCCCACTTTATGTTTTTGTTCATCTTGTCAAAGATCAGTTGGCTGTAAGTACTTGGCTTTACTTCTGGGTTCTCTATTCTGTTCTATTGGTCTACATGCTTATCTTTATACCTGTACCATGCTGTTTTGGTGAATATGGTCTTCTAGTATAGTTTGAGGTTGGGTAATGTGATGCCTCTAGGTTTGCTGTTTTTGCTTAGTCTTGCTTTGGTTATGTGTGCTCTTTTTTGAGTCAATATAAATATTATGAATGTTTTTTCTAGTTCTGTGAAGAATGATGATGGTATTTTGATGGGAATTGCATTTAATCTGTAGATTGCCTTTGGTAGTACTGTCATTTTCACAATATTGATTCCACCCATCCCTGAGCGTGGGGTGTGCTTCCGTTTGTTTCTATTATCTATGATTTATTTCAGCAGTGTTTTGTAGTTTTCCTTGTAGAGATCTTTTACATCTTTGGTTAGGTAAATTTGTTTTTCTTCTTTCTTTTTCTTTCTTTTTTTTTCTTTTTTTTTCTTTGGTTAGGTATGTTTCTAAGTACTTTGTCTTTTTGTAGCTGTTGTAAAAGGGATTGAGTTCTTTATTTTATTCTCAGTTGGTCATTGTTGGTGTATAGCAGTGCTACTAATTTGTGTACAGTGATTTTGCATACTGAGACTTTACTGAATTCATTAATCAGATCTAGAAGCTTTTTAAACAAGTCTTTAGGATTTTCTAGGTATAAGATCATATCACTGGCAAACAGTGACAGTTTGACTTCCTGTATTAGTCCATTTTCACACTGCTACAAAGACACTACCTAAGACTGGGTGATTTATAAATAAAAGAAGTTTAATTGGCTAACAGTTCTGGAGGGCTGGGGAGGCCTCAGGAAACTTACAATCATGGTGGAAGGCAAAGGAGAAGTAAGCACCTCTTCACAATGCAGCAGAAAGAGAGTGCAGAGGAAACCGCCACTTTTAAAACCATCAGGTGTGGTGAGCACTCCCTCACTATTATAAGAACAGTGTGGGGAAACCACTCCTATCCAATCACCTCCCACCAGGTCTCTCTCTTGACACATGGGGATTACAGTTCGAGATGAGATTTTGATGGGGACACAGTGCCAAACCATGTCACTTCCTCTTTACTGGTTTGCATGCCCCTTATTTCTTTTTCTGGACTGATTGCTCTGGCAGTGTGGGCTTTTAAGAGCCTCATGAAATAATATTAGGGCTAGAGATTGTCTAGGACCTGAAACATTACTTCCCTAGAAAAAGATTTTTTGTCATCACCTCTAACCCCACCTGAAAATGTCAGCTCTCTTCTCTTTATGTTCCCCACCTGTGCTTCCACCTCTTTCTGCCTTAAGATTAATAACCAATTTTATGTTTTCTATCATATTTTAAGTCACTCACTAGTAATAGTTGTTTACAATCTTTCTCCCATTATTTGATGTCTTGGAACACTTTCAGGGTTTTAAATTTTTTTCTATTTTTTAATTGAGATATAATTTATAGTCCCAAGTAGCTGGGACTACAGGTGTGCACCACCATGCCTAGCTAATTTTTATAATTTTAGTAGAGACAGGGTTTCACCATGTTGTCCAGGCTGGTCTTGAACTCCTGACTTCAGGCGATCCACCTGCCTCGGCCTCAGCCTCTCAAAGTGCTGGGATTACAGGCGTGAGCCACTGCACCCAGTCTGATTATTTCTTTTGCTGTGCAGAAGCTTTTTAGTTTAGTTAGGTTCCATCTACATTTTACATAAAGTAAAATTCACAAATTTTAATTATGCAATTTGATGAATCCTGACAAATGTATGACCATCAATAATCATAGAACATTTGAGAATATAAAGTTGAGCTATTGAATTCTAAATTCACATTTGGAGCTCAGAATGGAACTACTATGCCACTAATTTGCCTGAGTTTTTATTCCAGTTGCCATTATTTAATTAAATGTAAAAAAAATCACATTAATAAAGAGTTTTCTAACCGGTCAAAAAAAAAAGAAAAAAAGAAAGAGAAAAAGAAAAAACATCTGGGTCCACACTTTTAAAGTCTTCTACTTGAAAATAAGTAAATTTCTTTACATGCTGATAAGTGATAAATTTGTAAATTAAAAAGTATAATTTTGGCTGGCCACACTGGCTCATGCCTGTAATCTCAGCACTTTGGGAGGCCGAGGTGAGTGATCATCTGAGGTCAGGAGTTTTTAGACCAGCCTACCCAAGATGGTAAAACCCCATATCTACTGAAAATATAAAAATTAGCCAGGGGTGGTAGCACATGCCTGTAGTTGCTGCTACTTAGGAGGTTGAGATGAGAGAGTCTTTTAACCTGGGAAACTGAGGTTGCAGTAAGCCAAGAGGCCACTGAACTCCAGCCTGGGTGACAGAGTGAGACTTCGTCTCAAAAAAAAAGTATAATTCTATTTAGTATGAAATAAGAAATTAAGAATACATTTAAGAATAGTTATTAAGAAAGGCAATTTCTTAAAACATTTAAAACTGTCAGTTTATTGACTTGTCTTTGTTCTCTAAAGAGGACTAAATGCTTGCAGAAGTTTAAAATTTGCCAAGAATAAGTTTGATTTTGGGATACTTTGGGCTGTACCTATGACTGCTGATGGGAATCAGTGTACTAATTTATTTTTTTAGTCTTGGTCTTCTGGTTTGTTTCCTTGTCATGCCAATATGTTTAGAATCAAGGTATAGATGAAAAATGGGAAGGCGAGCAGAGAAAAGAATGGAGAGGAGGTGGTAAAACTAGTTGGCACAAGCATTACTTAAACCTCTTATTCTGCTTCTTAAATAGCATAATTACATGGAAATGGTGCCCAGTAATGTAGAGAAAATTAATTGTTTGAGGTGCAAAATAAAATTCTAACTATTAGGAAATTGTTAAAAACAAAAGAGAGGTAATATGCCATAGGCATTATGTTTTGTGAATAGATACATGCTGTACTTCTGAATGCTTGTTTAATGTAAAATGAGGATGTCTAAATATGGGAGAAGAGAAAAAAATATCTGTAAGTAGAATGCGGAATTGACTGGGGAGGTGGATAAAGTGCGACGCACGTCTGTCCCTGCCTTCCCAAACCCTCTTCCTTTGGTGCTCCTGTGTTGCTCCATGGCTCGCTCTTTCTCTGTATCTCTCTTTCCTCTTTCCTCTCTGCACGGGTCTTCTATAGATCTTCCTTATTCTTTTTATTTCTCATTTTTGGAAATTTCCCAAAGTTTTTTCTCCATCCTGTTCTTTTTCTCTCTTTAAATATTTTCTACTTTGGAGATCACATTCATTTTTATGTCAAAGGAAATATCACCTCCATTATGGAAATAAAAATCTAACAATTACCAAGCTTTTTAGCACTGTGAAAATTTCTACGTAAGGTGGGATGGCTGACAAAATGGTTCCATGTTTGCCTCTGATTTTCTTTCCTCCTAGGAGTTCCCTCACCTTAATTACCACTGTTCTTCATAATAGACCCCACGGTATACTGCTCTAATGTGAGATTTGTGATAGAACTGTGGATGAAAATTTCTTTCCTTAAAAAAAAAATTGGCCACAATGACTCACATTTGTCATCTCAACACTTTGGGAGACCAAGATGGGAGGATTTCTTGAGGTCAGGAGTTTGAGACCAGCAGAGGAGGAGGAGGAGGAGGAGGAGGAGGAGGAGGAGGAGAAGGAAGAAGAAGAAGAAGAAGAGGAAGAGGAAGAGGAAGAGGAAGAGGAAGAAGAAGAAGAAAGAGAAGAAGAAGAAGGAGGAGGAGGAGGAGAAGGACAAGAAGGAGGAGGAGAAGAGGGATGAGAAGAGGAGTAGGAGGAGGAAGAAGAGGAGGAGGAGGAAGAAAAGGAAGATGAGGAGGAGAAGAAGAAATAAGACAAACCAGTGACACAACAACCTATGAGAGAAAAAAAGCCTTAATTCAGCCTCTTCTAATAGTCCCATAGCTGTTTTATAGGTTAAATAGAGGTTGTTCAGCCTCCAGTGCTATAGGTAGACAGAGAGTAAGGGATATCTTGCTCATTCCACATAAAGAAATCTCCATCCCTCATTTGAGGTTTCTCATTTGAGAGACAATTTTCTTTTCTTTTCTTTTCTTTTTTTTTTTTTTTTTTTGAGACAGAGTCTTGCTCTGTACCCCAGGCTAGAGTGCAATGGCATGAGCTCAGCTCACTGCAACCTCTGCCTCCCGGGTTCAAGTGATTCTCTTGCCTCAGCCTCCTGAGTAGCTGGGATTACAGGCACGTGTCACCATGCCCGGCAAATTTCTATATTTTTAGTAGAGATGAGTTCACCATGTTGGTTAGGCTGGTCTGGAACTCCTGACCTCGTGATCTGCCCTCCTTGAACTCCCAAAGTGCTGGCATTACAGGCGTGAGCCACTGCGCCCTGCACATTTCTTTTCTAATAGGCTGACAACTAAAATGAGCACATTCTTCAAAGGAGGCCATTGCTCATTAGACAGGCACACATCTAATAGCCACTATTAATTTAAAATTGCTGGCCTAATAATAACTGCAATATCTGTTTAACAAAAGTGTATACTCACTCAGCATTGTAAAGAACTTTAGTTAATATATCTCTGTATAGGTAATTTCCAGATATATATTTCTATTCTTTTTTTTGAGATAGGGTCTTGTTCTTTCACCCTGGATGGAGTGCAGTGACGCAATCACGGCTCACTGCAACCTCTGCCTCCTGGGCTCAAGTGATGCTTCCACCTCAGCCTCCTGAGTAGTGGGATTACAGGCACATGCCACCACATCCAGCTAATTTTTGTCTGTTTCTTTGTTTGTTTTGTAGAGATGAGGTTTAACCATGTTGCCCAGGCTGGTCTCTAACTCCTGGATTCAAGTCATCTGCCCGCCTCGGCCTCCCAAAGTAATATGAATATAGGCTTGAGCCACCATGCCCAGACAACGGATTTATATTTCTAATTCAAGTTTACATATTCATTCTTTCTCTTGTTTATTCATTCAATCATAATTTCTTGAGCATGTCCTATGTGTTAGGCATTACACTAGGGGGCAAACAAGACAAACATGGTAGCTACCCTCATGGAATTTGCATTAACAAAAGTAGGCAGACATTAAAAAAATTATAAGTTGGTTAGATGTTATAAAAGAAAACTGGGCCAGGCATGATGGCTCATACCTATAATCCCAGCACTTTGGGAGACTGAGGCAGGAGGATCACTTGACCCCAGCAGTTCAAGACCAGCTTGGGCAACATAGGGGTGACTCTATCTCCCAAAAAATAAAATAAAAACCTTAGCCAGGTGTGGTGTTATGCACCTGTAGTCCCAGCTATTTGGGAGGCTGAGGTGGAAGGATAGTTCAGGCACAGAAGATTGAGACTGCAGTGAACTATAATCATGCCACAGCACTTCAACCTGGGTGACAGAACAAGACCTTGTCTCTGAAAAAAAAAGTCTGCAGGATATTGATATTACAGGAATCTATGAGAAGTTCTGTCTTAATTGGGTTTGAAGAAGTGACATTGAAGTGAAACTTGAAGGATGAAAAACTAGCCAGGAACATTCAGGTGAGTGTGCAGAATGAAAAAAAGGAACAGGGAGGAAATACTTAGCAGAGGACACAGCATATGCAAGGAACGTTAGGTAATGGGAGAGACTGACTGGAGATGAACTTATCAAGGAGGTCAGGTATTGGTTGAGTCCCATGATTCTCATCCCCAACATCTTGCCTGTAAGAAGTTTAATTGCAGGTCTATTTGCACAGAAGGCTATTGGCAGGCCTTCCAAACGGAGCTGAGCAGCTTTACCTTGATCCTGGATCTGACCCTCAACTGGGAAACTGGGTTTTGAGAGCACACAGAGAATGAGTGCTGTATCGCTATTAGAGACACTTTATGAGATGGGAATGGTTTAAGATGTGATGAAATAGGAGGAAGAGTTAGTTAATGGGGTTAGAAAAACAGAAATAATCACAGCTAGGAGAACCTGAAAAATGTGGTTTCCTGGAAGCCAAAGTCCTGCCAAGATCACACTTGAGCCCATGGAATTTCCTACTGATTGGAATGCCTTCTGCTTTTCTCTGGCTGAAACATTAGTACCCCAAGTTTTACTGTCAAAGACAGGATAATGACAACAATATTTATTGATTAAACATAGAAAGCACCAACAATCTTTCCAAATGAAGTGATACAACATATACCATAGCTCTTATTTTTTTTGTGCTTTATTACATGCATGTATTGAGTCTATGTATCTGTAACTTTACTTCTACTCTTTCAGTTAATCTTCAGAACAATTCGTATAGTTGGTATTAACCCATTTATGCCTAGTGTTCCATTATCGAAATGCTAAGCTTGTGGGAGTTATATCTTGCTGCTCAAGGTCATCGCCAGGTTCTGACTTTTCACAAAAAAAATACTGCAAACTCCAGCATAAATAGGTTAATATCCCTCCCGCTTTCCTGTAAGGGTGAAAAAATTGGGAATCAGAGACTCTCAGTGATTGACCAGAAATTACATAGAAAGTGACAGAGTCAGAATTCAGATTTGATTATGTCTGACTCCAAAGCCTATGTTGTAGCCACTCCAACCTGCTGCCTCTAGCAGTATAGAGGCATAGTATTCTTAAAAATATATTTTTAGAAGCTTTAACATGTTAAGCTTAGAATTGGAAGCAGTGATGTTTTCAATAAATTAATCTCAGACAAGTCCAGTTAAGGGCAAGGAATTTGAAAATGTCATTTTATATTGAAAATATCCTGGAAAGTTTCCATTACTCTGTGGTTCTATGACATTATTTCAATTGGTTCAACTTTTAGTAAAAAGAGAACATGGTCAATAAAATGCTCTTTTCTACAGGAAGGACCACATTTAGTGTTGCTATTACAGTATTACTCATGCAAATCAGTAGGACTTAAAGATAATTTTCCCCCTATTTCAGGGATAAAGTAATAATGATTTTTGAAGGCTATGCATTTAGTTTAGAGATGCTAAGACACAATTATGCTTTATAAAAGTAAGTTCTATGAAAAAATCTTAATGACATGATCAGAGCCATTTCTGTAATACTTATCTCACACTGTATTTAATTATTAATAGCTTCCATTGTGCTTTACAAATGTATGTCCAAATATTTCTCGCACATCAGCTTTCAGTCAGTGACAAATTAAAAAAACCCACAAATATTTCTTCCACAATGCAATGTGAGACTATTAAATTCTATTTACTTGGCTAACAGCTAATCTAGTCATAAATATGAAATTAATCAGTCAGAATAGTAAAGGAGCAAAATATATTGAAAGAATAAAAGGTATTATACTTAAATAAGTACATGTCATTGGTTGTTTATAACTTCCTTCCCTTATAAGCCTATTAATTACTAATATATAGTATTACACTAACATGGTAAATATGATTATAATTTAAATTATTTTTATGGGTATATAAAAAGAACCATTAAAATTAGTACAAGTTAACTGATGAACTCAAGAATTGTAAGTAGTTACTTTGGCATATTTATATTCCTATTTTTTACAGGTATGCATAAACACCATAGAGAAAATGTATTTCACACATGTGAAACATAATTCCTGTGGCTGCCACATTTTCATATTGATAGTCATACAGATTTTCTTCCTACCTAGTTCTTGATTTTAAAAAATTGTTTAAATAAAAAATACTTTGCCAGATCTGGTGTGAATTAAAATCAGTTTCTGTAAATCAGCTTTTGTAAGCTTTTGAAAGCCCATCCTACTTTGTCTCTTCCAGGTGATAGTTGTGTAGTTTATGTTAAGGGTTTAAAATCGGAAAACCCAAAGCTGCTTCATTTCTGAGCCTTTACTATCATGTAAAGTAAATTTATCTCCTGAGATCATATAATGCAGAGGTGGAGAGCAAGAATTTTGGAGGCTTTCTGGTTGAGTTTGAAATCTAGCATTGCCACTTACTGACTCTGATATCTGTGGCAGAAGAGAATGTCTGAACTGGAGAAATTGGAAGAAGCATTTAGCAATTTCCCTGTATCTCATTTTCCTCATGGTGATGATTGTAGCAATACATATCTCATAGGGTCGCTCTGAGAGTAAAGTAAATACTAGCACCAAGGTTACAGAAGATAAATATAAAAAATATTATATTAGTCCTTGTAAATAGTCATTATAAATAATGACTATATGTAATATAGTCATTAATATAATGTAATTATAAATAATGACCATATATATTTTATATAAATTTTATATTTATAATATAAAATATATATTATATAAATATTCATTATTATATAATAATGACTATATAAATTATATAAATAGCCATTATACAACCCAAGTTTTACTTAATGGCTACTGTATTAAAGTATAATACACATGCAGAAAGATACTCAGAAGTGTTCAGCTTACTAAAATTTCATAAGGTAAGCTAAATAATCCTGTATAGCAAGCACACAAATTATAAAAGAGAAACTAGTTCACTCAAAGGCCTCCTCATGTTCCCTTCTAGCCACTACCTCTAAAGGTAACTAATATTTTGACTTCCTGTTAGTTTCATTAATGGCTATTTTTTAAACCTTGATATTACAGCAATTGATAAAGGGTTTATTATAGTAGCATGTTGTTTTTATTTAATATCAATACTTAAATCTGTTTGCAGATTACTCTTTTAACATCTAATTATATTTTATTTTCTAGGTTAAAAAAGCTCCTTGAACAAGAAAAGGCTTACCAAGCCCGCAAAGAAAAGGAAAATGCTAAACGGCTCAATAAACTAAGAGATGAGCTTGTCAAACTCAAGTCCTTTGCACTCATGTTGGTGGATGAAAGACAAATGCATATTGAACAACTTGGCCTGCAAAGCCAGAAAGTACAGGATCTTACTCAGAAGCTGAGGGAAGAAGAAGAAAAGCTCAAAGCCATTACTTCTAAATCCAAAGAAGACAGACAGAAACTGCTCAAGTTAGAAGTGGACTTTGAACACAAGGCTTCGAGGTTTTCTCAAGAACATGAAGAGATGAACGCTAAACTGGCTAATCAAGAGTCTCACAATAGGCAACTTAGACTCAAGCTGGTTGGCTTAACCCAAAGAATCGAGGAGCTAGAAGAGACCAACAAAAATCTACAGAAGGCAGAGGAAGAACTTCAGGAATTAAGAGATAAAATTGCCAAAGGAGAATGCGGAAACTCTAGCCTCATGGCAGAAGTGGAAAATCTTCGAAAGCGTGTGCTTGAGATGGAAGGTAAAGATGAGGAGATAACTAAAACTGAATCCCAGTGTAGGGAACTGAAGAAGAAGCTGCAAGAGGAAGAACACCATAGTAAGGAGCTCAAACTTGAAGTTGAGAAGCTACAGAAGAGAATGTCTGAACTGGAGAAATTGGAAGAAGCATTTAGCAAGAGTAAATCTGAGTGCACCCAGCTACATTTAAATCTGGAGAAAGAAAAGAGCTTAACCAAAGACCTGCTAAATGAATTGGAGGTGGTCAAGAGTCGAGTTAAAGAATTGGAATGTTCTGAAAGTAGATTGGAAAAGGCTGAATTAAGCCTAAAAGATGATCTTACAAAGTTGAAGTCATTTACCGTGATGCTGGTTGATGAAAGGAAAAATATGATGGAAAAAATAAAGCAAGAAGAGAGAAAAGTGGATGGACTCAACAAAAATTTTAAGGTGGAACAAGGAAAAGTTATGGATGTAACTGAAAAACTAATTGAAGAAAGTAAGAAGCTTTTAAAACTAAAATCTGAAATGGAGGAAAAAGTATACAACTTGACTAGAGAGAGAGATGAGTTGATAGGCAAATTGAAAAGTGAAGAAGAAAAATCCTCTGAATTAAGCTGCAGTGTTGACTTATTAAAGAAGAGACTTGATGGTATAGAGGAAGTGGAAAGAGAAATAACAAGAGGAAGGTCACGAAAAGGGTCTGAGCTCACCTGCCCAGAAGATAATAAGATTAAGGAACTAACACTTGAAATTGAGAGACTGAAGAAACGTCTCCAACAATTAGAGGTGGTCGAAGGGGATTTGATGAAGACGGAAGATGAGTATGATCAGCTGGAACAAAAATTTAGAACTGAGCAGGATAAGGCCAATTTCCTCTCTCAACAACTAGAGGAGATCAAGCACCAAATTGCCAAGAATAAAGCAATAGAGAAAGGTGAGGTTGTGAGCCAGGAAGCTGAACTAAGACACAGATTTCGGCTGGAAGAAGCTAAAAGTCGAGACTTAAAAGCTGAAGTACAAGCTCTTAAAGAGAAGATTCATGAATTAATGAACAAAGAAGATCAGCTTTCTCAGCTCCAGGTAGATTATTCTGTACTTCAACAAAGATTTATGGAAGAAGAAAATAAGAACAAAAACATGGGGCAGGAGGTCCTCAATTTGACCAAAGAGTTGGAGCTTTCCAAGCGCTACAGCAGAGCTCTTAGGCCCAGTGTGAATGGAAGAAGAATGGTGGATGTTCCTGTGACATCAACTGGAGTCCAGACTGATGCAGTCAGCAGTGAAGCAACAGAGGAAGAAACGCCAGCTGTATTCATACGGAAATCCTTCCAGGAAGAAAATCATATCATGAGTAATCTTCGGCAGGTGGGATTGAAAAAACCTATGGAACGATCCTCTGTTCTAGACAGGTATCCTCCAGCAGCAAATGAGCTCACTATGAGAAAGTCTTGGATTCCATGGATAAGAAAGAGGGAAAATGGCCCCTCAATCACTCAGGAGAAAGGGCCCCGAACAAATTCCAGTCCAGGGCACCCAGGAGAGGTAGTCCTTTCACCAAAGCAGGGCCAGCCCCTGCATATTCGAGTGACACCAGACCACGAGAATAGTACTGCGACTTTGGAGATAACAAGCCCGACATCTGAAGAGTTTTTTTCTAGTACCACTGTTATTCCTACCTTAGGGAATCAGAAACCAAGAATAACCATTATTCCATCACCAAATGTTATGCCTCAAAAACAAAAAAGTGGAGATACTACTCTTGGCCCAGAACGAGCCATGTCCCCAGTCACAATTACTACATTTTCCAGAGAGAAGACCCCAGAAAGCGGAAGAGGCGTGTTTGCGGACAGGCCCACATCCCCTATTCAGATAATGACGGTGTCTACATCAGCAGCACCAGCTGAGATTGCAGTTTCTCCCGAATCCCAGGAAATGCCCATGGGACGGACTATCCTCAAAGTCACCCCAGAAAAACAGACTGTCCCAACTCCAGTACGGAAATACAACTCCAATGCCAACATCATAACCACAGAGGACAATAAAATTCACATTCACTTAGGATCTCAGTTTAAACGGTCTCCTGGCACTTCAGGAGAAGGAGTCAGTCCAGTTATTACTGTCCGACCAGTAAACGTGACAGCTGAAAAAGAGGTTTCCACCGGCACTGTCCTTCGCTCTCCCAGGAACCATCTCTCCTCTCGGCCTGGTGCGAGCAAAGTGACGAGCACTATCACCATAACACCAGTCACAACGTCATCTGCTCGAGGAACCCAGTCAGTGGTGAGTACAAGAGGCACCAAAGGGCAGGCCTGTGGAGAGAGGGAGACGTGAGTAGTGGGACTACCCCAGCACCCGCAGTAAAACACAGCCACATGCCTCTCACGCTGCTGGAATCCACCAACTGATGCTTCCCAGAGCACCATCCACACTGAGAACTGAATGTAAAAAGTGGCCTAGTAGTTTGATAAATTGGGCCAACTTTGAGGGAAAACTTCACCTATTCATGTACATTATAGAGATCCCTATAAAATACTTGCAAAGGTGGCCTCTTTGAAATGGTAGCCTATAGTAATCAGAAGGTTTAAAATTTCATTTTAATGTTTAAGATACTTTTGGAGATAGGGGGAAATGCTCTATATACAAGAAGAATTAAAATTTTTCCTAGATTATGTTTCTATAAACTAAAATATTCAATATGTGGTTATGTATGGCTACAGTCATATTTTATCCCAAAATAAGATGAGATTTTAATATGAAAAACTTTTTTAAAATTAAAAAAGAAGTGAGTTTATGTCTAAAAAGTGTATTTTATTTAATCCTATCTTGCAGAGAGCAAGTTCTTCATAAATATTTATTTAATAATTAGCTGGGGCCGGGCACAGTGGCTCATGCCTGTAATCCCAGCACTGTAGGAAGCTGAGGCGGGTGAATTACCTGAGGTTTAGAGTTCAAGACCTGGCCAACATGGTGAAACCCCATCTCTACTAAAAATACAAAAATTAGCCTGGTGTGGTGGTGAATGCCTGTAATCCCAGCTATTTGGGAGGCTGAGGTAAGAGAATCGCTTGAGCTCAGGAGGCAGAGGTTGCAGTAAGTTGAGATCATGCCATTGCACTCCAGCCTGGATGACAGAGCGAGACTTTGTCTCAAAAAAAAAAAAAAAAATTACTGGCTGGAAGGCTAAATGAATGATTATTGAAAAGCATGTCCAAAGCACAAAAACTTAAAAATAAATTCTAACAGCCTGGCGTACAGGATAAAACCTCATCTCTACTAAAAATACACACACACACACACAAATTAGCTGGGCGTGGAGATGCACACCTGTAATCCTAGCTAGTTGGGAGGCTAAGGCAGAAGAATTGCTTGAACCCAGGAGGTGGAGGTTGCAGTGAGCCAGTACTATGCCGTTGCACTCCAGCCTGGGTTACAGAGTGAGGCCCTGTCTCAAAAATGTAAATACATACATACATACATAATAAATTCTACCTTTCAAAATGCTTCCAGTGATTGTCTTCATTTGTTGGTGGCAAATTGGTCAATGTAATTATAGAAGAGCTTGTACTGTTTAGATGCTAACTTAAGCTAATAGACTAGAAATCATGATTTCTAGACTCTGAACAAATCCTACAACATAAATTAAAATCTCTTAAAGACAGGAAGCTCATAATTTAAATATAGATACTGTAGATTTTTTCCCTTTATTTTTAATATCATTTTCTTTAATTTTCTATGCACAAACATAGACCTGAGGCAGGCTTCACAGTGTGAATTACTAATTGCTTTGCCAGTAAAGCTTTTACTTACTGACTTCTTGTGAGCCAAATGGCACTTGGAATTGTTCACTGTTCTCAGGTAATTCAATACTGCTTTTTAGGCAGTATAGAGCATAGCATGGTTGTGGAGGGTCTTGCTTCTTTCTGCTGCATTTTATAAAATGACATTGGATGTATAAATCATTGTAACTTAGAGCATATTTTCTGCCATAACATTTTCTTACCATTTATAAGAGTCAGATAAAGGTGGCCCTACCCTCTGTATGGAAATTTTTGACTACTAATTGAACCTCACATATGAGTAACATGTCAAAACAACTGTCTAAGATTTCTAAGTTCTGAATGGTCCACCTATTTTAAGTATATCAGATCTCATAAAATCAAGGACAACAAAAGGTTTGGAACACTTCTCTTAGAATTTAAACAATGAGGCTAGTTCATTTGTACATTTATTCATTCAACATTTGTTGAGTGTCAGCTACACTTTAGGCATGGGCCAGGTGCTGGCATGCCAAGAGGACTGTAGTTCTTGACTTAGTGGGATAGACAAGATTTTAACCAACTTAGTGGTTCTATAAAAGAGGTATGTACAAAGGAGCCAATGGAGAAAGCTTCACAGAGGTGGAGGGTTCACAGATAAGGAGGGATTTTCAAGAAGGAAAAAGGAAGGAGTATGTAAACAGAACAACGTGTACGAAGACACGACAGTGTGAAGGAGCCTGGCATGCCTGGGGAACGGTGAGCAGTCCCACTGTGCTGCTACCAGTTGCACATGGGGCAAAAAATGCAAGGGGAGAAAATACGCAAACAAACTGGGGTTGGATATTAAAGGGAGGCATATGTCTTATTATGAAATTGATACTTATAGAGTAGATAAAAGGAGCCACTGAAAGGGTAATGATCTTGAGAAAAACATTGCTTATGTTTTAGAAAAGTGTGTAGAAAACAGTTTAAAGGATAACTTGGAAGGGATGGGGATGCTGTTGCAATTCTCTATCTTAATGATGGGGCAGGCTTGAACTGTGGTAGTGAAAACAAGGACAGAGATACAGTGAAGACAGAATCTAAATGATTTCATGAGAAATTGAGTAGAGAGGGTAGCTCTTGGTTTTCTGATTTGGCTGTCTGGGAGAATAAGATGAGAAACTTTACGGGGACTAGCTATTTAGGAGAGAGGAGAGGAAAAGTAATGTTTTGGGCATGTTATATTTGAGATGTCTGGGAAACACCAGAAATGTCTAGTGAATAGTTGGGAATAAGGATTTGCATTTCTAGAGAGCACTGAAGCCTATTACCCCACGGTTTGAACACATGGGGTAATAACTAAGGCAATTCTCAGGGTGAATGCTAAACATTAAAAGGAGGCTGCGAATGGAACATGGTGACACTCACATTTAAAGGCAGGCAGAGTAGAGAACAAGGAGCCAGCAAGAGACTGAAAAGGGGTCATCAGATATGAGAGGTGAATTGATGAGACAGTCCTAAGAAATCACAGAAAGAGAGCACTTTAAAAAGGAGAATGTGGTCAGCAGTGACAATAACATGCCAAAACCTGAGGTCTTTAGGAGGTAAAAAGAGAGTGGCTTCATCTCAAGTGGAAGAAAGGAGGGAGTGTAGAGGTAATCTGGGAGCAGTAGGAGTAAAGTTGCCTGAGTTTTTGCCTGGTGGTCTATATTTATTTCCTCTGTCAAACTGGAGTTAAGGCCAACTTCATTAAGGGCAGAGGAAGTAAGTTAGTGCTCAGAAGAGAAGAAGTTTCAAGCAAAGTTGTTGTAAAAGAAGGGAAGGGGAGATAATCAGAGTGGATTAGATACCAACTCCAGGTTTCTCACAATTATTTTATCTGGGAAGGGTCATCTGTGGGTGTTCCTGTGTGGCAAGAGACCCGCTAATATTCAGACTGATGGCATATCCAGAGGAAACTCACCAACATCTCCCTTGTATCTGTGTATTTTCTCTCTTACAGTCAGGACAAGACGGGTCATCCCAGCGGCCTACACCCACCCGCATTCCTATGTCAAAAGGTATGAAAGCAGGAAAGCCGGTAGTGGCAGCCCCAGGAGCAGGAAATCTGACCAAATTCGAGCCTCGAGCTGAGACTCAGTCTATGAAAATAGAGCTGAAGAAATCTGCAGCCAGCAGCGCCACCTCTCTCGGAGGGGGGAAGGGCTGAGGGCAGTGGCTAAGGGGGTATGTTGTGCGGATGCTACTGCTGCCGTGAAAGTGAACCTTCATGTTTGTGCCAATTCTTTATATGTACTAATTTAAGTTTTAAAGATTGTGTTTATAAAATAACCAACTAATAACTATGTGTCTTTCCTATATTGGGCATTTGTTTTGATGCTGGGGAACACAATTAATTAGTAAAACTGTTGCTTGCTGTGTAGAAGCCAGGGCCTGAGGCAGGGCCTGCTTTCTAGTTCCAGCTTTGCTTCTAGCAAGTGGACCTATCAATAGACTGACCCATCTAAGCCTGTTTCCTCATCAATGAGATATGGGGACTCAATCACATGCTCTCCAAGGCTGGCTCCCATATTTTCTAATTGCAAGCTAAATTTAGTGTACCTTGTTCCATAACAATTTTTTATTTAAAAAAAATTCTATTATGAAATAAGACATACTTTAACAACTGTCATTTGCCTCTATCACATCATGAATTTGCTTTATGTGCTGAAAAAAAAAAAACACATCACATAGCTATCACAGGGCCTGGACCTCTAAAATTTTGCGAAAACAAAAGCTTCTAAGATGATTTCAGGAAATAATATGAATGTGTAATAAAATGGAAATGAAATATGGAATCTTAAGAACAGAGTTTTACTTATTTGTGTGTGTCTGTGTGTATTGTAGAAGTTTTAGCCCCTCCATAAGATTCCCAGAATTTCTTAGACAGTAATTTTAGAATCACTAATGTCAGACTCATGCTCTAGTCAAGTGTGCAATTGATTTAAATTGTGGAATAGTTTGAAAAGAGCTGCCAAATGGCCTTTTGTAGCTCAACAGAGATTGTGATGAATAGAAAATAGCAGAAAGTAAATTCTGATACGTTAATGCCAAGTGAAAAAATGATATCATGCATATCTTAATTGAATTCAAATATTTTTCTCAATTAAGTATAGACTTGCAAATGTAAAACCAGTTCATGATTTGGGTGTGTATGTGTGTGTGTGTTTTTGTGTGTGGTGTGGAGAAGTGGATTATTTCTGTCAGTTTTACTCTTGTTTGAATCAGTTTCTTTCATTTTTAGGCATGTTTTAATAAGCATGAAGCAGAGTGTGAATGCAAAATGCCAGGTGTATTTGTGAGATTAACCATGTTAAAGTGGGTCTTGTGCTTCATGGCCCTACATAACCACAAATGAGTTCAAGGCTAGTAACCCACAGCTTAGCACACAGGATCTCACATAGGCTGCACCTTTGCTGACATCTTTTAGCCAACTGAGTGAACTTTACAAAAATACAATACCAAAAAGTCATAGATTTTTAGATTTTTATTTTTCCATTTTTGAATTGTGAGTGTTTCAAAATTATATGGATAGCGCTTGTTCTTGATATTTGGGGAAAAGCATATTTTTTTTGAAAAAAAAGATGTATGGTTAGATTTTAGCTTGTGATTCACATGTTTCATGATACCAAAGCTCTTCTCTGAGTTCCTTACCACACCAGATTTTCTATTGCTTGCAGAACTTGAGCTTGAATTGTATGTAGTGGTGGTAGATGCAGATGCCTCATAGTATTCACATTCATTTTAGTCAGATCGCTGTTGCCTACTGCTCATCAGTTCTCAGCATTGTATTACAAAATGTTGAGTCACTAGGTGCAGTGGCTCACGCCTGTAATTCCAGCACTTTGGGAGGCTGAGGTGGGTTGGATCACTTGAGGCCAGGAGTTCAAGACCAGCCTGGCCAACATGGTGAAACCCCATCTCTACTAAAAATACCAAAATTAGCCGAGTGTGGTGGTGGGTGCCTGTAATCTCAGCTACTCAGGAGGCTGAGGCAGAAGAATTGCTTGAACACGGGAGGTGTAGGTTGCAGTGACCCACGATCACATCACTGCACTCTAGCCCGGGCAATGGAATAAGACTCTGCCTCAAAAAATGAAAAAGAAAAAAAAAAGTTGAGGAGCCATGTTAAAAACCTGCCATAGAAATGGGATTTCAAGGTCAAAGGAGGGAGAGAGACTGAGAAAAAGCACTTTATGATTTTGGATAACTTTGAAAAAGAGAGCTTGTCATTTGGAATACCAACTTGTATTTTTTTAAAAGGAGATTTTTCCTTTTTCATAAATGGAACATTCAACCCTTTCAAAAAAGACATTCACTGTTTTCACTAATGTGTATCTGACATTTGTGAAGTATTTAGTGTCACTGTACCATAGCATATTGTATTTGAGCAAATGAGGGTGTCACAAGAACAAAACACCACATTCCTTTTGACTCCACCTGCCATTCTTCAGTGGCTTTTACCATAATCTTATTGCCACTTGCTGCTGTTTTTGCTTTTACCTTCTCACATCTTGCTTATGGTGTTTCTTCCTGGAAACATCATTACAGGAGAGTGCTCTGAAGGCTTAACAGTGCATGTACAGGATGTTTACACATCTAGATCTTGGAATAGAGCCACCCAGAAAGTACAACTGCTACAAAAACTCGGTAGAACAACACAGATTTGCTTTTCAGAAATGATAAAGGACAACTACCTGGCAGTTTTTCTTTGTAATTTTAAAGCCACTCTGTATTTATTGGATAGCTTTGCTTTAAGCCACATATTAGAAATAAAATCCACTGGGGATAGGAGGTGGAGGACTAAATATACCACAACTCCAACTTCCATTTGTGAAGACAGTACTTTTTTTTTAATTTATTTTTTTAATTTTTTTTATTGCATTTTAGATTTTGGGGTACCTGTGAAGAACATGCAAGATTGTTGCATAGGTACACATGTGGCAGTGTGATTTGCTGCTTTCCTCCCCTTCACCTATATCTGGCATTTCTCCCCATGCTATCTCTCCCCAACTTCCCACCTCTTGCTGTCCCTCCCCTATTTCCCCTCAACAGACCCCAGTGTGTAGTGCTCCCCTCCCTATGTCCATGTGTTCTTATTGTTCAACACCCGCCTATGAGTGAGAACATGCAGTGTTTGATTTTGTGTTCTTGTGTCAGTTTAATGAGAATGATGGTTTCCAGGCTCCTCCATGTCCCTATGAAGGACACAAACTCATCATTTTTGATGGCTGCATAGCATATATGCCACATTTTCCCTGTCCAGTCTATCATCGATGGGCATTTGGGTTGGTTCCAGGTCTTTGCTATTGTAAACTGTGCTGCAATGAACGTTCGTGTGCATATGTCCTTATAGTAGAATGATTTATAATCCTTTGGATATATACCCAGTAATGGGATTGCTGGATCAAATGGAATTTCTATGTCTAGGTCCTTGAAGAATTGCCACACTGTCTTCCACAATGGTTGAACTAATTTACACTCCCCACCAACAGTGTAAAAGTGTTCCTATTTCTCCACATCCTCTCCAGCATCTATTGTCTCCAGATTTTTTAATGATCGCCATTCTAACTGGCTTGAGATGGTATCTCAATGTAGTTTTGATTTGCATTTCTCTAATGACCAGCGATGATGAGCATTTTTTCATATGTTTGTTGGCCTCATGTATGTCTTCCTTTGTAAAGTGTCTGTTCATATCCTTCGCCCACTTTTGAATGCGCTTGTTTGTTTTCTTCTTGTAAATCTGTTTTAGTTCTTTGTAAATTCTGGATATCAGCCCTTTGTCAGATGGGTAAACTGCAAAAATTTTTTCCAATTCTGTTGGTTGCCGATTCACTCTAATGACTGTTTCTTTTGCCATGCAGAAGCTGTGGAGTTTGATTAGGTCCCATTTGTCTATTTTGGCCCTTGTTGCCAATGCTTTTGGTGTTTTGGTCATGAAGTCCTTGCCTACGCTTATG